>WNYA01002292.1:0-22233 GCA_019512145.1 Engystomops pustulosus
CTTTATTCAAATAGGTGCAAATATACATCCAATGTGTAAACCAAAACTATATATTTTTGCACAACATATCCCTTTGCTGCTATACTGAGACATAGCACCTTTATGTGCTTTTTTAATTGTTTTTATGGTTTTGGTTTACACATTGGATGTATATTTGCACCTATTTGAATAAAGATTTTTTCATTGGCAGTATTTTAACCATTGTGCTTTATATTAGTACCTATAACACGTCTCTTTGCTTGGTTTCATGATTCTACTTTCTGACGTGTGGTACCGTTATTTTGGCCTTCCCCTTCTTGTAACATATTAAACCCTTATAACAACAATCATGTCTAATAACTGAGCCTTTCTCGGTATATATTATTTTCTGTTTTTGTTCTGCACGTTAGTATGCAAATTGTAACATTCTCTTAATGTCACCTTTTCCCCCTCTATTTTCTACACAATACTATTGCACCTTAGTTATTTCACTACGATTTTTTGCACTTATGCACTTTAGTCTAATTGTTATGGTTTGCACATGTGGATGGTATTCCATATGATATTTTTCATGATAAATGTATGTACTATTATTCTTTGTGAATTAATACATTATAACACATATTGCACTTATTCTTGATTGCATTAAATTGATTATATTCTTTGTATGTACCGTACTATTACATGTATACACAACGGTCTATGTATATTGGCACACTATGCACTAATTGCACTTTAATCGATGAATTAATTATTTTATTTGGCTTATTCTTTTTTATACCTAATTGCTCAGAACAAATATGTTGAACAAAAAGTTCAATCTTTTAAGTATATACAATATGTACTTCCTCCTGTGATGGTTATTGATGGACTTCTTTTTGTAATGTGTCATAAATCTTTTTATAGTTGCTGTATATCGGTTTTTAGACAACACTTACCTGAGTTTGAGATGAGCGCGCTCCGCGCGTGCGCTGTCTGTGATCCCGTCTGGTGGCTGCGCCATTTACCATTGTTGCCAGGATACCCCTGGTGACATCATCCAGGGGCCGGCTTGAGCTCCGATCATGTGCGAGGTCACGTGACGGGATCCCGATATCACAGCGGAAGTGCGCCGCGGAGTTTACCCCTAATTTATGTAAGCCACAAGGGATAATATATTAAATAACCCTGAAAAAGGTGTAAAACTATTTCTCCCGAGAGTAGAAGTACCCCACATGTGCATATAAAATGCTATATGGGCGCACAGTAGAGGAAAAGAGGGATGTTTGTCTTTTAGAGGCTAAATTTTACAGAAATCCTTCACATGTGTCAGGATGCATTTGGAGAGCCGTAGTGGTACCAAAGCGGAGGAAAACCCAAAAAGTGACTCTAATTGTTGAATGTACACCCCTTGGGGAATATAGCAAGTGTATTATGTGGTGTAGTGTAATACACGTGGTGAAATGAGCATTTTGTACATACAGGTGGTTTCCAAATATGATGTGCAATGGAGTCCAAGATGCAAATTGTAATTATTTCTGAAAGTTCAGTGCCCGCTATGTGGCGCCCCTTATGAAATAATGGAGGGGTATAGGGGGCAACGTGACCTACCAGTTGTTACAATTATTCATTTTACTGAATTCACCCGAGTGTAGAAGTACCCCACATGTGCATATAAAATGCTTTATGGGCCCACAGTAGAGGAAAAGAGGGGTGTTTGTCTTTTAGAGGCTAAATTTTACAGAAATCCTTCACATGTGTCAGGATACATTTGGAGAGCCGTAGTGGTATCAAAGCAGAGGAAAACCCGAAAAGTGACCCTAATTGTTGAATGTACACCCCTTGGGGAATATAGAAATGTGTAATATGTGGTGTAGTGTAATGTGGTGAAATGAGCATTTTGAACATATAGGTGGTTTCCAAATACGATGTGCAATGGAGTCCAAGATGGAAATTGCAATTATTTCTGGAAAGTTCAGTGCCCGTTATGTGGCACCCCTTATGAGATAATTGAGGGGTATAGGGAGCAACGTGACCTACCAGTTGTTACAATTATTCATTTTACTGAATTCACAACAGGTTGGCCGTGAATTGTGAATGTGTTGCGTATAAGGAGGTGGAATATACCAAGGGACCAACTAAACTGTCACACTTGGAGTTGTCGCAGGTCTCTTAGTAGTATGTAGTGTCCATCCTAACTCCTCTTTTGGAACAGACTCTTTATTGAGTCCTACCTTTAGAAGCAGCAGAATTCACCGGGAAAATTCTGCCCTGGCAAAATACAGGAACATCTAAACCAGAGGTACTGGGGCCCCATCCTTCTTGTCCAGGCAGGATCTACCACTGCAGAGTTCATCTGTGTTATCTAGTGTTATGTAGTGACATGCTGTGAGGCTAATCAGTCCCTACACAGGCTGCAAGCTACATGGTGGGACGTATTTGCAAACACAGCTCTGCCTTGCATCGGCGAGGGTGTTGCAAATATAATTAAAAAAGTAACACATAAGCAGACAAGGTGATTACATAGCAAGCATATGTAGGTGCTGAGCCACAGAAAGCGTTCAGTAAGCCATAAGATTATAAATATGAAATAAGCAAAGTCCTAAAGTGCATAGGACTGAACATAAGATCACAAATATTAGCGGTACACAAACAGCCATAAATCCTAGTGGTAATACCTCAGATCCAGTAACAATTAAAGTGCATAGAGGAGCCGCTGCCCAGCACCTCCCCGACACGTGTTTCGTCCTCTCAGGACTTTGTCAAGGGGTGGTGCCAGAGAGGTGTGAACAGATTAAAAACTGGAGCTGACCAATGGGGATTAAGAACACACCTGTGCATAATGAGGAGATGAAAAGGCATAGGAGGTGGTAAGATGTATGGCGCATGTTTGGAGGCTTGTGCGCCAGAACGAGGGCGGGGGCGGGACAAACGCATCATCCGGAGCAGTCATGCTTTAAAACGTAAATTGCTCCAGCTCGAGTCCAAATGGATCTGGACATTACAAACTGTGTCACCCCAGGGATTAAATGAAAATTTTGGGTTCTCTGCTTTCCTTTGATTTTTGCTCACTGTTTGGTCTCTGCGTTCCCTACCGGTGGTGCAGTCTTTTGGTTTTATTATTTTTTTTATATATGATTTTACCAACATTTTGTCTTCTTTTTTATAGATTAGTATGGTTTTTGGATGAGCTGATATATATACCACGCACCTTATCTGTCCTCTGGTGAAACCGACATGAGTTATTATTCATCCGGCTTTGGGACAACTACTTGACTGCAGGGCCGGTTCTAGACAAAGTGGGGCCCTGGGCAAAACTAAAAGTGGGGCCCCAAAATAAAACTATTTTATGACCAGTCACAGTCAGCAAGAGGCTCCCTTTAGTATGATAAAACATACTGTAATTTTGGAGAATTTTACAGGAGATAGATCATAGGAAGATTGATGGGCAGCATGGTGGCTCAGTGGTTAGCACTACAGCCTTGCAGCACTGGTCAACATCTGCAAAGATTTTGTATGTTCTCTCTGTGTCTGCGTGGGTTTCCTCCGGGTCCTCCGGTTTCCTCCCACACTCCAAAAAATTACTGGTAGGTTGATTAGACTGTGAGGCCCATTGGGGAGAGGGACCGATATTTTCTGAAAGCAGATACTTTCCCCATTTTCAAAATTGCATCAAAGAGTTTATGGACATAGGCGCAATTTTGATTCAAACTGAAACATTTTATAAAAAATACTTAAAATTTGCCTGATGGCAAAAAAGTTGTTCCAAACATAAAATATTTACCTTCACATCTCCTAAGTGTAATAGATGGACATGTGTAGAGTTCACAAATGTCCCATATTTATATGTACACATGAATAAATCCACATAATATCACTAAAACTGTAATAACTAGATATTTGCTTTTCAGCTAGACATTTTAGACAGTCACAACCTGCAAAATATAACAATAAAACAGAATAAAAAGTAAAGGCACCATAAACCTATAGAATTTTGAAAGCAGACAACCAGGCGATGCATTTGGCAATTAACATTCAAAATTTCCTCTAAAATCTGTACAAATCCAGATACTTATATAAAGAAAATCTACTTTCCTAAAACAGTAAGATGTGAGGAGATCATACAGACCCCACATGTGTATATTCACCAAAATATGCAGCAAAGGAACTGCAGAAAATTCACACAGATGTATCATTGTCTGTTCCTTACACAATGGTAACCCAAATAAATAACTATATATCCATAAACCTCTCTAATGACATAATAAGTCACGTTTAGATGTGCGCCATTGTATTAGCTGCACAATAACAGAACCCTCCGCGCTTCATAAGAATGAGATTGAGAACGTCATAACATCGGTGTAAGTAATGGAGGATGGTGGGAAATAAAAACTTTATACCAGGACATGTGTGTGTTTTTGGTGTTACATATAACTTTATGAACATGTTCTGGTCGCGGTGTAGTCACATTAGGCGAAGAGGATCGAATGTTCATCGTATCAGTCAATTTTCCCAACAAAAAATAAAAGGGAATAAGAGAGAAAGTGTGTTCTTAGATAGTTCTGCATAAAGACAAAACACTGAATCTTCCTGCAGTCCCAGGCAACTTAAAAGATGCGCGATTTTAAAGCGGCACATCATTGGCTCTTCGGAACTGCGGGAAAAGTGAGAAGGTGTTGACAGAACTTCATTATCTTTGGAGGTCCTCCTGCTGGACCTAGCAGTCTTCCTGTACAGAGAGACCCTGGAGAGAAGCTACTATGAGAGTCTGAATTTGCCTTCCTTCTTTCAACTGTATTGGTGGCCTCAGGCGGCCAATATAATTGATAGATGTTAAAGAACAGGTAGCAATAAGTTACTTCTTAAAATGCCACGTTGGCACTACACGGTGAATAAGTGGATTTTGGTTGTTGTTTGGGCACTCGGTCTGTAAAAGGTTCGCCATCACTGATATAGGAAGTTAGTACACAGCTTGTCCTGCTCTCACCTGAGAAGTGGAGACAAATGTATCCAGTCTAGACAATGCTCTGTGAGCTCAACACACTTGACACTACAGACTGATACATTGTAACAAAGTAGTACAAAGCTAGACCTGCTCTCATCCGAGAGGTGGAGACAATTGTATCCAGTCTAGACAATGCTCTGTGAGCTCAACAGACTGGACACTCCCGACTGATACATTGTAACAAACTAGTGCAAAGCTTGTCCAGCTTTCATCCGAGAGGTGGAGACAATTGTATCCAGTCTAGACAATGCTCTGTGAGCTCAACAGACTGGACACTCCCGACTGATACATTGTAACAAACCAGTACAAAGCTAGACCTGCTCTCATCTGAGAGGTGGAGACAATTGACTCTCACCTGAATACCATAATCCATCTTCAGCCGCATCGGCCAACAGTGTGCATATATATCAAAGGAGAAGACTCCTCCAGCACTCGAAAAACAATTAGAAGCAGGTTCCTTTATCTATTTAATCCTGGTACAAGCTATGAACATCCAAACCGCAGTATGAATTGTGGACGTACGCGTTTCGAGCCTTCTCTAGCAGCTCTTGGTCTGTTCGCCTACTGTAACTGATACAGTTTCCTCATTAGATAAAGCTTATTGCTGAGATTTGTTCTCTCAGCTCCTCCCACATGTCCTTTGCAGTGTTACATTTGCATATGTGTACAATCTGGTCATCATCTATACTGAGGGAGATAGTGCTCTGTGCTTTCTGATCCTTCTCTATCCATTCATCTGATGGAGGATCAGGCTTGGGCTCCTGTGTAGATTTCCATGAACCTTCTCTTATTAGAAGCATCTTCACCTTGACTTTCCAGGATTGGTGGTTCTGGTTTGTCAGGCACTGAGAACTTCCCAGGATTGCTGCTGTCAGCCATCTTATCTTTCTCTATTATCTTCTTATTGTTCAAACTTTACTATTGTACTGTGATACTGCAATACTTGGATGCTGGGCCCATAACATGTTAGCAGCAGATTCTGCAGATCACTCTCCAGTAGTGGAATAGTTAAAAAAGAAACTTTATTTATGAACAGAACTCCCAGAATTTCTCAGCATCCCTTAAAGGGGTGCTGCTAAAGCCAGCAGATAAAGGCGGCAACGTAGTAGTATGGCATGAAGCCGCCTATAAAAAAGAAGCTTATAGACAGTTGAGGAACCAAGACTGTTACAAAAAACTCACTTTTAACCCCTTACTATCTTTCAATTACCAGATCAAAACACTTCTAACTAAAGCAGTGGATGACAATATCATCTCCAAATCGGTGTCGGATGCCTTGTTCATAAAGGACCCTATGATCTCAACTCTATATCTGTTGCCCAAAATCCATAAAAGCCTGACGAATCCAACCGGGAGACCAATTATCTCGGGTCGAGGTAACTGCACGGACAACATCTGTAAATTTATTGATGCCGTTCTTCAACCACTTGTGAAGACCCTTCCATCCTACACACGGGACTCCACTGACCTCTTGTGGAAGTTGGAATGAATCCATCTTGATTCGGGACAGCTTCTTGTGACTTGTGATGTGGAGTCCCTTTATACTTCCATTAAACATGAAGACGGATTGAGGGCGGTGGCATATTTTCTACATTTATCACAATATGAAGATCAACGCAACATCAAATTGACTTGGTGCTGCAATGCCAACTGTATCGATTTCTTAGATATTCGGATTGCTAAAGATTCTCTTGGATATCTTCAAACAGATGTGTTTCGCAAAGCTACCTCATCAAATACCCTTCTGCGTGCCACTTCTGCCCACCCCAGCCAAACTATCAACGCGGTTCCAGTGGGCCAGTTCTTACGGATGAAAAGAATTAGCTTGACACCTGAAGAATTTGATAAACAGGCCACTGAGCGGGGTTACAGTAAGAGATGCATCTCTAAAGCATATAGAGGGGCATGTGCTACCGATCGCAACTCACTCCTGTATCCTAAGAAACCGATGAATACCAAACAACCTCCATGATTTATTACCACTTATCACAATAGATGGAAAGACATGCAACAAATTTTCAAAAAGTTTTGGCCAATCCTTACAACCGACCCGATTTTGCAGAAAATACTAACACCATATCCTGCTATTGTATCTCGAAGAGCACGTAATCTGCGAGACACACTTGTACATAGTTATCTGGTCCCTGAACCACCAAAAAGGATCTTCGGAGTGCACCCACCTATATGGGGATGCACCCCTTGTGGGAAGTGCATTGCATGTTCTAATGTGGAGAAATCAGTGGACTTCAAGTCTGCAGATGGCACAAAACATTTCAAAATTACATGGTTCATTAATTGCACCACAAAAGGAGTAATCTACTATGCCAACTGCCCTTGCAAGAAGATTTATGTGGGTATGACAACTCGTGAACTTAAAGTTAGAATCCGCAAACATGTCACAGGAATTTTGGCTGCAGCATCCGTCGCATCGGAAGAGGACATCCTCAAGCTTAAACCCATTCCCCGCCACTTCAGGCAAGTTCACAACTCAGATCCGTCTGGGTTTAAAGTTACTGGGATTGATCATGTAAGGTTGGACCTTCGGGGGGGGGGGGGGGGGCTTTAAAACGTAAATTGCTCCAGCTCGAGTCCAAATGGATCTGGACATTACAGACTCTGTCACCCCGGGATTAAATGAAATTTTGGGTTTTTTGCGCTTCCTTGGATTTTTGATTTTTGCTCACTGGGTCTATCTGTTGGTCTCTGCGCTTCCTACCTGTGGTGCAGTCTTTTGGTTTTATTATTTTTTTATATGTGATTTTACTAACATTTTGTCTTCTTTTTTATAGATTAGTATGGCTTTTGGATGAGCTGATCTATATACTACGCACCTTATCTGTCCTCTGGTGAAACCGACATGAGTTATTATTCATCCGGCTTTGGGACAACTACTTGACTGCAGGGCCGGTTCTAGACAAAGTGGGGCCCTGGGCAAAACTAAAAGTGGGGCCCCAAAATAAAACTATTTTATGACCAGTCACAGTCAGAAAAAGACTCCCTTTAGTATGATAAAACATACTGTAATTTTGGAGAATTTTACAGGAGATAGATCATATCATAGGGAGATTTATGGGCAGATGGTGGTTAGTGGTTAGGCACTACAGCCTTGCAGCGCTGGTCAACATCTGGCAAAGATTTGGTGTCTCTCTGTGTCTCGCGGGGTTCCTCCGGGGTCCTCCAGTTTCCGCCACACTCCAAAAAAAATGACTCGGGTTGTTTGATTAGACTGTTGAGGCCCATTGGGGACCGGGTGGTGGTGGGAACGATATTCTGAAAGCAGCTTGACTTTCCTCCCCATTTCAAAATTGCATCAAAGAGTTTATAGCCATAGGCGCAATTTATTCAAATGAACACATTTTATAAAAATACTTTTCAATTTGATGATGGCCAAAAAATTTGTTCCAAACATAAAAATTTAAATTCACAATTCCTAAATGTCATAGATGGACATGTGTAGAGTTCACCAAAATTTCCTATTGATATCTTCACATTAATAAATCCTTAAAATATCCACGAAACTGAATAAATAGATATTTGCTTTTCAGCTAGAAATTTGTTAGACAGTCAAAACAACCTGCAAACTATATCTATAAAACAGAATAAAAAGTAAAGGCGCCATAAAAACCGATAGAATTTTGAAAAGCAGACAAACCAGGAGATGATTTTTGGCAAATTAAAATTTAAAAGTTCCTCTAAAAATATGTACAAATCACAGGGATACTTACCGATATACTCGGTTTGGGTTATTTTTAAAAGCCGAGTTTTTTCAGCACAAAAAATGTGTGAAAACACGTCCCCCTCGGCTATCACCCGAGTCAATATACTTAATATTACAAGGTTAAAAAACTTATAAAAAAAATAAACTTATATACGCCACCCTCCGGGGGCTCCGATGTGAGCTGTGCTCCCCTCAAGTCGGCGCCACTTGTCTTCAGGCGTCCGCGGGGGGCCGCGTGTCTTCAGGCTTCGGCGCGTCTTCTTCCTGCTTTGGGCGCCGCCATGTCTTCCCTCCGGGCGGCGCCTAGTGTGACGCCGCTGCGTGACGTCACACTAGGCGACGCCGGAGGGAAGACATGGCGGCGCCCAGCAGAGAAAGAAGACGGGCGCCCGGAGCCTGAAGACAAGTGCGAGCGGAAGCCTGAAGACAGCGGCCCGGACTATCGGTGGGAAGCAGCGAGCAACGGAGGGTGAAGTACGGTATAAAGTTATTTTATTTTAAATGCTGGGGGCAGGCTGTTGTTGTTGTAAAGTGTGGGGACAGGCTGATACACTGGGGGGCAGGCTGTATAACCACTGGGGCACGCTGTATACCACTGGGGGCAGGCTGTTACCACTGGGGGCAGGCTGGATACCATGGAGGCAGGCTGTATACCACTGGGTGGGCTGGCTGTATACTATAGGGGGCTGGTTGGCTATATACTGGGGGTCTGTGACCAATGCATTTCCCACCCTCGGCTTATACTCGAGTCAATAGTTTTTCCCAGTTTTTGGTGATAAAATTAGGGGTCTCGGCTTATACTCGGGTCGGCTTATACTCGAGTATATACGGTATATAAAGAAAATCTACTTTCCTAAAACAGTAAGATGTGAGGAGATGATACAGACCCCACACCAATATATCACCAAAATATGCAGAAAAGGGAACCGCAGAAAATTCACACAGATGTATCATTGTCTGTTCCTTACACAATGGTAACCCAAATAAATAACTATATATCCATAAACCGAGCTAATGAGATTATACAAGTCACTTTTAGATGTGCGCCAGTGTATTAGCTGCACAATAACAGAATCCTCCGCGCTTCATAAGAATGAGAGTGAGAACGTCATAACATGGGGGTAAATAATGGAGGATGGTGGGAAATAAAAACTTTATTCTGGAACATGTGTGTGTTTTTGGTGTTACATATAACTTTATGGACACGTTCTGGTCGCGGTGTCGTCACATTAGGCGAAGAGGATTGAATGTTCATCGTATCAATCAATTTTCCCAGCAAAAAAAAAACTATCACAAAATAAAAGGCAATAAGAGAGAAAGTGTGCTCTTAGATAGTTCTGCATAAAGACAAAACACTGAATCTTCCTGCAGTCTCAGGCAACTTAAAAGATGCGCGATTTTAAAGCGGCACATCATTGGCTCTTCGGAACTGCGGGAAAAGTGAGAAGGTGTGGACAGAACTTCATTATCTTTTGAGATCCTCCAGCTGGACCTAGCATTCTTCCTGTACAGAGACCCTGGAGAGAAGCTACAATGAGAGTCTGAATTTGCCTTCCTTCTTTCAACTGTATTGGTGGCCTCAGGCGGCCAATATAATTGAAAGATGTTAAGGAACAGGTAGCAATAAGTTACCTCTTAAAATGCCACGTTGGCACTACACGGTGAATAAGTGGATTTTGGTTGTTGTTTGGGCAGTCGGTCTGTAAAAGGTTCGCCATCACTGAAATAGGAAGTTAGTACACAACTTGTCCTGCTCTCACCTGAGAAGTGGAGACAAATGTATCCAGTATAGTCAATGCTCTGTGAGCTCAACACACTTGACACTACAGACTGATACATTGTAACAAAGTAGTACAAAGCTAGACCTGCTCTCATCCCAGAGGTGGAGACAATTGTATCCAGTGTAGACAATGCTCTGTGAGCTCAACAGACTGGACACTACAGACTGATACATTGTAACAAACTAGTACAAAGCTTGTCCAGCTTTCATCTGAGAGGTGGAGACAATTGTATCCAGTCTAGACAATGCTCTGTGAGCTCAACAGACTGGACACTCCCGACTGATACATTGTAGCAAACGAGTACACAGCTTGTCCTGCTCTCACCTGAGAAGTGGAGACAATTGTATCCAGTCTAGACAATGCTCTGTGAGCTAAAAAGCCTGGACACTAGACTGACTCTCACCTGAATACCATAATAATCCATCTTCAGAGGAAGAAAAAAAACCCATGGAGAAGACTCCTCCAGCACTCGAAAAACAATTAGAACAGGTTCCTTTATCTATTCCATCCTGGTAAAAGCTACGTAAGTCCGAACCGCAGTATGAATTGCGTACCTACGTGTTGTCGAGCTTCCTACGCTCTTGGGTCTGGGGTTTCGACCTACGTAAAAACACACAGATTATTAAAAACCTAATTGTCTGCACCGTAGGACCATCACATGACATCACTTCCGACTGCAGAGATACTTACCCATGCTCCGCGAGTGTGAAGTATGATTGTACGCCAATCCCTATGCACAACTTGTATGCCATGCGACATATTATCACGTGAAAGACGAAGGAGGTTCGGAAACAAATGGAAAAAAGAAGCATCAAATATGATAACATATGCAAGTAGTTAGATAAAAGAAAATCTAGCAGTCCTTGATATCCCAGGGACAATTACTCATAGATCCAAGGAACCATTGGGAATCTCTCTTATGATATGACATAACATTAGAGCCTCCTCTCCGAAAATCCCCAACTTTACAATTATGCTAATGAGCACGAAGGGCGTTCTGAAGAATGTTACACAGAGCCTCTCGTGCTGCAGTTCAAGCACTCACCCTCGTCTGTGTGTATTACACCGGCGGGGGAAGGGCCTGAGGAGAGCAGGTGAAGGGTTTGGGCCTTAGATACAAAGGCATTGTCATATATAACGCGCTATTGGCTTAGATACAGAGGCTTATCAATCATTATCACAAATCCAGTACTTTAGATACGGATGTGCTGTCAGACACAGGGTGTTAGGGTAAAAGGGTTGTCGTATCACACCACCAATGGATACCAGGCGATGATAGGCTTAGATGACAGATGTTGTCAGTATCACAAATTATTGGCTTAGATACAGAGGAAATTAGATTAGATACAGAGGCTTGTCAGTATCACACACACAATGGATACACAGGCATGATAGGCTTAGATACAGATGCTTGTCAGTATCACACATTATTGGCTTAGATACAGAGACTTAGACTTAGATACAGAGGCTCGTCAGTATCACACACAATAAGCTTAGATTCCGAGGCTTGTCATATATGACACGTTAATGGACTAGATACAGAGGTTTGATAATCAGTATCACACATACAGAGGCTTGTCATCCATCACACGTGATTGCCTTAGATACCGAGGATTGTTAGTATCACACATGGTAGGCTAAGATACGGGAAATTGTAATTCAGCATCATAGGATTAGATACAGAGGCTTGTCATATGGAAAACATGATTGTCTTGAATACAGTATCACACATCATAGATACAGAGCCTTGTCAGTATCACACATGCCAAGAGGCTTAGATTCAGAGACTCGCCAGTATCACACATGCCAAGAGGCTTAGATACAGAAGCTCGCCAGTATCACACACGCCAAGATTACAAGTCCCTAGACAAAAAATGCTCAAAATGCAATACATACAAAGTGTGTTGCACACAGTATTATTATTCCAACAATATAAATTAAAACACATACAGCGACAAGGTGATTACATAGCAAGCATATGTAGGTGCTGAGCCGCAGAAAGCGTTCAGTAAGCCATAAGATTATAAATATGAAATAAGCAAAGTGCATAGGACTGAACATAAGATAGAGGAATATCATTAGATCACAAATATTAGTGGTACACAAACAGCCATAAAACCTAGTGGTAATACTCAGATCCATAGTAACAATTAAAGTGCATAGAGGAAGCCGCTGTCAGCACCTCACCCGACCGTGTTGTCCTCTATCAGGACTTTGGGTCAAGGGGTGGTGCCAGAGAGCTGTGAACAGATAATAAAAACTGGAGCTGGACCCAAAGGGGGATAAGAACACAACTGTGCAAATGATGGACGATGAAAAGGACATAGGACGTGGGGGTAAGATGTTATGGCGCATGGTGGAGGCGTTGTGCGCCAGAACGAGGGCGGGGGCGGGACAAACGCATCATACGGAGCAGTCATGTGATCCGGACGATGCGATGGCCGGCCGGCCGCCCGCGCAGGCGCACAGCGACTCCCGGGCATGCGCACAACCACCTATGGAAGTGGGCGCCATCTTGGAAATGGGCACAAGGTGATGTACTCTGGTTCTCTGGTAGTGTATGACAGACAGCGATAATGAGTTAAAGGGGCAATGCGCATGACTAAATACAAAGAGAGAAGTATATATTTTAGCCGCATATAAAAGGGTAAAGTGCGAGTGTGCAAAAAGAGTTAATAATTTACAATGCATGTGTGTAAAAAACAAAAGATGCGATACAAATATAAAACGCCAAACAAACGTGAAAAAATGCTAAGAAATTTAACATGAATGTGAATCAATATATTAACAAAAGGCAAAGGGAAATTGCTGGTCCGCTAAAAAATATATATGTCTACACGATGGCTAAAAAATAGCCATATAAATAAAAAAAATAATAAAAAATAGTGAATAAAAGGTGTGTACAACTATATGGACAATAATACATGATAATAATCTGTGTGATGATAATGAAGTGCTATGTGTCAAATCATATATAGGACAAAAGTGCTGCCCATAATGAGTGGACGGCCAAGTATTGGCAATACGGATACCAATTCATAGCATATCAGGCAGAGCGACGCACAGGCCAGTCAAGTAGTTGTCCCAAAGCCGGATGAATAATAACTCATGTCGGTTTCACCAGAGGACAGATAGGTGAAACAAATACTAACTATAAAAAAGAAGACAAAATGTAGTAAAACTCACATAATAAAAAATAATTGAAAACCAAAACTGACACCACAGGTACAGGGAAGCAGAGACCAAACAGTAGACCAGGAGCAAAAATCAACAGGGAACGGCAGAGAACCCAAAAATTTCATTTAATCCCTGGGGTGACAGAGTTTTTGTATGGCAGATCCATTTGGACTACGAGCTGAGCAATTTACATTTTAACACAGCCTCCCCCCCCATCCCCCGAAGGCCAACCTTACATGATTCAACCCGTAAACTTTAAACCCAGACGGATATGAGTTGTGAACTTGCCTGAAGTGGACGGGGAATGGAGAATGTTAAGCTTGAGGGGTCCTCTTCCGATGCGACGGGATGTGAAGCCAAAAATTCTGTGAATGTTTGCGGCTCTAACTTTAAGTTTCACGAGTTGTCATAACCCACATATAAATCTTCTGCAAGGGCAGTTGGCATAGTAGATTACTCTTTTGTGGTGGCAATTAATGAACCATGTAATTTTGAATGCTTTGTGCATCTGAGGACTTGAAGTCCACTGATTTCACATGTAAATGTTTTAGAAAATGCAATGCACTTCCCACAAGGGGTGCCATCCCCATATGGTGGGTGCATCCGCAAGATCCTTTTGGTGGTTCAGGGACCAGATAACTATGTTTTTACCAAGTGGTGTATAGCGACGGGGATGTTACGTGACTCTTCGAGATGCGAAAGCAGTTATGGTGTTAGTATTTCGCAAAATCGGGTCGGTTTGTGAGGCATTGGCCAAAAATTTTTTGAAAACATTGTGCATGTCTTTCATTATTGTGATAAGTGTAAATAAATCATGGAGGTTGTTTGCTATTTTTCGGTTTTATTAGGATAAGGAGTGAGTTGCGTCGGTAGCAATGCCCCTCTATAATGCTTAGGAGATGCCATCTCTTACTGTAAAACCCCGATCAAAAGAATCATCTTTGGCCGGTTTATCAAATTTCAGGTTGTCAAGAAATTTTTCATCTGTAAGGAATGGGCCCACTTTGGGAACCGCGTTGATAGTTTGGCTGGGGTGGGGGGCAGACAGTGGCACGCAGAAGGGATTG
Organism: Engystomops pustulosus; assembly: GCA_019512145.1. Lineage (NCBI taxonomy): Eukaryota > Metazoa > Chordata > Amphibia > Anura > Leptodactylidae > Engystomops > Engystomops pustulosus. Next base: position 14,707 of record WNYA01002292.1, read on the forward strand.
ATGATGAGGTAGGGCTTTGCGAACACATCTGTTGAAGATATCCAAGAGAATCTTTATTTCTTTTTCTCCATCCGAATATTAAGAAACGATACAGTTGGCTATTGCAGCACCAGTCAATTTGATGTTTGCACATGATTGTTATTATAACTGGTCACAAAAATTTCAGATCAGTTTCAATGCTCCCTGCCAGAACCTGTTACAGTAATTAAAGATTTACCACTTTTGCCCGACCATCCTGGTATTGAGAATAGTTTTATAAAAAGGATATACAATCTTACACTCTACATGGATCAATTGGCGTCAACAACCTGAAACTTTAGAACAAAATGATTTAGCAGCAAGAAGGTGAGTATGATTGATACGAATGAATTTACATCAAGATTCCTGTCATCATAAGGTCAAATCCGAATACTTTCCTGCTTATCTACCTGCCAAGAGTGGACTACATTTGTTTAAAAAACTGTTTCAGGAAATTGAGACACTGCCAACATGTGTACAGAGCGGTATTGAGTAGGAAAGAGCGCCGCAGCATTATCCAAACTAAAATTCCTTAAAGGGGTGCTGCCTAAAGCCAGCAGATAAAGGCGGCAACTAGTCGTAGGCATGAAGCGCCTATAAAAAGAAGCTTATAGACGTTGAGGAAACCAAGACTGTGACAAAAAAACTCAATTTGTCTTTAAACCCGTACATCTTTCAATTCAAGCTCACAAACATTCTAACTAAAGCGTGGATGCAAATATCATCTCCAACACGGATGTCGACTGCCTTGTTAAAGGACCTAGGATCTACAACTCTATATCTGTTGCCAAAACCATAAAAGCCTGACGAATCAAACGGCGAGACGAATTATCTGGGGTCGAGGGAACTGCACGGCAACATCTTGTAAAGTTATGATGGCCGTTTCAACCACTTGTGAAAGACCTCCATCCTACACCACGGGAATCCCTGACCTCTTTGTGGAAGTTGCGAATGAATCCATATTGATACGGGAAGCGTCTTGTGACTTGTGTGGGAGCCCCTTTATACTCCATGGAACATGAAGAGGATTGAGGGCGGTGGCATACTTTCTACATGTTATCACCAATATGAAGATCAACCCAACAGTCAAATGGTGGTGTGCAATGCCCACTGTATCGATTTCTTAGAGATTCGAGATTGCTAAGATTCTCTTGGCTATTTCAAACAGATGTGTTTCGCAAAGCTACCTCGAACAAAAGAACCTTACTGCATGCCCTTTGCCACCAGCCAAACTATCAACCTGGGTCGGGTTCCAGTGAGGCAGTTCTTACGATGAAAAGAATTAGCTTGGACACCTGGAATGAATTGGTAAACAGCCACTGAGGGGGTCTACAGTAAGAGATGCATCTACTAAGCAATACGAGGGGCATGTGCTACCGATCGCAACTCACCTGTTATCTAAGAAACCCGTGAATACCCAAACCAACCTTCCACGGATTATTACCACTGTAATCACAATGAGATGGAAAGACATGACACCAAACTTTCAAAAAGTTTTGGCCAAATCCTTACAACCGACCCGATTGCCGAAAATACTAACACCATATCTGCTATTGTATAAGAAGCAGTAATCTGCGAGACAACTTGTAATAGTTATCTGAGTCACCTGAACCACCAAAAAGGATTCTTCGGAGTGCACCCACCTATATGGGGATGCAACCCCTTGTGGAAGTGCATTGCATGTTTAAGTGGAGAAATCAGTGGACTTTCAAGTCTGCATGATGGCACAAACATTCAAAGATTACATTGTTCATTATGCACCAACAAAAGGGTAATTAGTAGGCCAACTGCCCTTGCAACGAAGATTATGTGGGTATGACAACGTTGAACTTAAAGTTAGAATCCGCAAACAGGTCACAGGGAATTTGGGCTGGCAGCATCCGTCGATCGGTAAGAGGACATCCTCAAGCTGTAAACACATTCCCCGCCACTTCAGGCAAGTCACAACTCAGATCCGTCGGGTTTAAGTTACTGGGATTGATCATGTAAGGTTGGACACTTCGGGGGGGGGGGGGGCTTTAAACGTTAAATTGCTGCAGCTCGAGTCCAAATGGATCTGGACAGTACGCCTCTTCGAACCCCGGGATTAAATGAAATTTTGGGTTTTTGGTTCCTTTGATTTTGTGATTTTTGCTCACTGGGTCTATCTGTTGGTCTTGCGCTTCCATACCTGTGTGCAGTCTTGGTTGGTTATTATGCTTTTTTTATATGTGATTTACTAACATGTTTGTCTTATGTTTTTAATAGATTAGATGCTTTTGGATGGAGCTGATCTATAAAGACGCACCTTATCTGTCCTTGGTTGAGAAACCGATACATGAGTTAGTTCATTATCGGCTTGCCTGGGACACTACTTGATGCCAGGGCCGCGTTCTGACAAAGTGGGGCCCTGGGCAAAACTAAAAGTTCGGGGGGCCCCAAAAATAAAACTATTTATGACCAGTCACAGTCGAGAAAAAGATCCTTTAGTATGATAAAAACATACTGTGAATTTGGGAGAATCTTACAGGAATAGGTAATAGGGAGTATTATGGGCAGCATGGGGGCTTAGTGGTTTACGCATACAGCCTTGCAGCGCTGGTCAACATCTGCCAAGATTTTGTATGTCTCTCGTGGTCTGCGTGGTTTCCAGGGTCCTCCGTCTCTCGCTACACACTTAAATCTCCAAAGATAATGACTCGTTAGGTGATTAGACTGTGAGGCCCATTGGGGAGGGGGGTATTTGGGTACCAGTGAAAGCCGATAACTTTGTTGACACTCCACGGCACTTTCTCACCAATTTTCAAAATGACTCAAACGAGTTTATAGATCATAGGCCGCCAATTTTGATTTCAAAAACTGAACATTTTATAAAAAAATACTTAAAATTTGACTGATGGCAAACAAATTTGTTCCCAAACAAATATAACTTTATTTACTTCACCCATCTCCTAAATGTAATAGATGGACATGTGTAGAGTTGCACACTGTCCCATATGATATCTCACATAAAATGAAATGCATAAAATATCACGATACAAACTGTAAGTAACTGAATTATTGCTTTTTCAGCTAGAAATTTTAAAAGTAATACTAAACCTGACAAAATATATCTATACAACAGGATATAAAAGTAAAGAAAGCGCCACTAAAACCGATAGAGATGTTTAGTTGAAAGCAGGACAACCCAGGCGATGCATTGGCAATTAACATTTAAAAGAGTCTCACTACATATTACAAATCAGGATACTTACCGTTACTACTCGTGTAAAGCCGAGTTTTTCAGCACAAAAAATGTGCTGGAATTGAAAAACCGTTCCCCCTCGGCTATACCAAGAGTGCAATCATACTAAAAACAAGGTAAAAGACTTAAAAAAAAGAAAACTTATATATCAACCCTACGGTGGCTCCGATGTGCAGCGCTGCTCCCCCAATGGCGGGCCACTTGTCTTCAGGCGTCCGCGACGCTTGTCAGGTCTTCAGGCAGGCCGCAGTCTCTTCATTCCTTATGGGCGCGCCAGTCTTCCCTCCGGGCGGGAGCTAGGTGACGCGCCGACGTGTGACGTCACACATCAGGGCCGCCCGCGAGGGAGACAGGGGGGCGCCCAGCAAGAAGGAAGAAAGACGGGCGCCGGAGCCTGAAGGACAAGTGGCGCGGCGCCTGAAGACAAAGCGGCGCGACAAATCGGGGGCCGCGCCTGCAATGGATGGGTGAGTCGGTATTAAGTTATTTATTTTATATGTGGGGGACAGGCTGTACTAATGCTGGCGGACAGGTGATACCGGCCATACCACTGGGGGACCACGCTGTATCGCCATGGGGGCAGGTGTGATACCAATGGGGGAAGGGACCACTGGGGCGCTGTATACCACTGGAGGCAGGCTGTATACCACTGGGGGCAGTGTATACCCTGGGGGCAGGTCGTATCCCCTGGGGACTGTGCTCTGTTATAATGCTGGGGACCGCGGTATACCCACTGGGGGCGAGGCTGTATACCACTGGGGGCAGGCTGTAACCACTGGGGGCTGGCTTGGATACTAACTGGGGCTGTGCGTGTAACTACGGGGGCTGTGCTGTATAATGCGGGGGGGACCAGATGGTATACCCACGGGGGGCAAGGCTGTAACCACTGGAAGGGCAGGCGTATACCACTGGGGCAGCTGACTGTATCCACTGGGAGGCGGGCAGGCGTATACCAACTGGGGGCAGCTGTATACCAATGGGGGCAGGTCTGATACCACTGGGGCCAAGCTGTATACTACTGGGGACAAGCTTGTATACTACGGGGACACGTGTTTATAGGGGGCCGGGTGTATACTACGGGGCAGGCTGTATAACTGGGGCAGCTGTATACTACTGGGGCAAGCTGTATACTACTGGGACAGGAGGGGCTCGGCTTTGAACGCGTATAGGTTCGTGGGGCTTTTGGTTGAGCTCATATACGGGGGGTCTGGCCAATGCAGTTCCCCACCTCGGCTTATACTCGAGTTCAAAGTTTTTTCCAGTTTTGGATCTTGATAAAATCAGGGGTATCGGCATTATACTCGGTCGGTATAATCGAGTAGTTATGACGGTATATAAAGAAAAATCTACTTTCCTAAAAACTAAGTAAGAGTGAGGAGATGATAAAGACCCACACCAATATATCACCACAATATGCAGAAAAGGGAACCGCAGAAAATTCACACAGATGTATCAGCTGTCTGTTCCTACAAATGGTAACACCAAATAAATTAATATATATCCATAAACCGGCTGCTAATGAGCATTATACAAGTAATTTTAGATGGCGCAAGTGTATTAGCTGCACAAATACAGACTCCGCGCTTCATAAGAATGCGAGTGAGAACGTCATAACATGGGGGTAAATATGGAGGTGGTGGGGGAAATAAAAACTTTATCTGGAAAAATGGTGTGTTTTTGGTGTTACATATAACTTAGGACACGTTCTGTCTCGCGGTGTGTCACATGAGCGCGCGAAGAGGATTGAAATGTTATCGCTATCATCAATTTTTCCCAGCAAAAAAAAAATAGCACAAATTAAAGGCCAAATAAAAAGTAGAAAGGAAAGTGTGCTCGTAGATAGTTTGCATAAAGTACAAAAACAACTGGAATTTCTTCTGCAGTTCAGGCAACTTAAAAGATGCGCCGATTTTTAGACTCTAGCAGGCACATCATTGGCTCTTCGGGAACTGCGGGAAACGTGAGAATGGTGGGGACCAGAACTGTTCATATCTTTGGAGATCTCATGCTGGACCAGCAGTCCCTGTACAGCGAACCTGGAGGAAGCTACAATGAGAGTTGATTGCCTTCTTTTTACAAATGTATTGGTGGCCTCAGGGGACCATAATGAAAAGATTGAAAGATTAACGGAACAGGTAGCAATAAGTTACTCTTAAAATGCCACGTTGGACTTACCACGGTGATAAGTGGATTTTGGTTTGTTTGGGCAAGCGGTTGTAAAAGGTTCGCCATCATGAAATAGGAAGTTAGCTACACAAACTTGTCCTATCTCACTGAGAAGTGGAGACAAATGTATCCAGTAGTAGTTCAAGCTCTGTGAGCTCAACACACTTGACAGCTACCGATAGATACATTGTAACAAAGTTAGTTACACAGTAGACATGATCTCATCCCAAGAGGTGGAGACGATTGTATCCAGCTAGACAATGCTCGTGAGCTCAGACGATGGACATACAGACGATACATTGTAAACAACTAGTACAAAGCTGTCCAGCTTTAATCTGAGAGGTATGGAGACAATTGTTCCAGTCTAGACAAATGCTCTGTGAGCTCAAACAGACTGGGACATCCGACTGATACTTGTAGCAAACGGAGTACACAGATCTGTCCTGCTCTCACACTGAGAAGTGGGAGACAAATGTATCAGGTCTAGGACAATGCTTGTTGAGCTCAAAAGCCTGGACACTAGGACGGACTCTCACTGAATTACCATAATAATTCCATGTTCAGACGGAACCAAAATAAAACCACCATGGAGAAAGATCTCTCCAGCAATCGAAAAACACAATTAGAACAGGTTCCTTTATCTATTCCATCCTGGTAAAAGCTACGTAAGTCCGAACCGCAGTATGAATTGCGTACCTACGTGTTTCGAGCCTTCTCTAGCAGCTCTTGGTCTGTTCGCCTACTGTAACAAACACAGATTTATTAAAAACCTATGTATGCACCGTAGGTACCAATCCACATGGACATCACTTCCGACTGCAGAGATTCACTTACCCGCTCCCGCTGTGATTGTGAAGTATGATTGTACGCCAAATCCCTATGCACAATTGTATCTGCGACATATTATCACGTGAAAGACGAAGGAGGGTCGGAACACAATGGAAAAAGGAGCATCAAATATAACGTATGACAAGTAAGTAGATAAAAGAAAATCTAGCATCCTTCATGATAATCCAGGGACAATTACTCATAGATCCAGGAACCATGGGAATCTTCTTATACATGTACATACATTCATAGCCTCCTTTCTCCGAAAATCAACTTTTACAATTATGCTAATGAGCCAGAAGGGCTTCTGAAGATGTTACCAGAGCCCCTCTGTGCTGCAGTTTCAAAGACTCCCCCTCTGTCTGTGTGATATTACAGCAGGCGGGGGAAGGGCTGAGGGAGCAAGGGTGAGGGGTTTGGCTTAGATAGAAAGGCTTGTCATGTATAACGCGCTATTGGCTTAGTAGACAGTCTATCAATCATTATCACAAATCACAGCTTTTTGAGATACGGATGTCGCGTCAGAAACAGGGTATTACGTAAAAGGCGTGTCGTTATCACACACACAATTGGATACCAGGCGATGATAGGTTAGATGACAGAGTTGTCAGTATCAAACATTATTGGCTTAGCTACAGAGGATTAGATTAGATACAGAGGCATCGTCGTATCACACACACAATGGATTACACAGGCATAGTAGGCTTAGATACAGATGTTGTCAATAGCACACATCTTGGTTACGATACAGAGACTTAGATTTAGATACACGAGGCTCGTCAGTAATACACAATAAGCTTAGATTCCGAGGCTGGTTATACATGAACGGTTAAGGAACTTAGATACAGACGGTTTGATAATCAGTACACACATTACAGAAGGCTTGTATCATCACACGTGATTGGCATTAGATACCGAGGATGGTGTAGGTATACACACATGGTAGGCAAGACGGGGAATTGTAATTCAGCATCCATAGATTCGATTTACAGCGGCTTGTCATATGGGAAACAGGATGCTGAATACAGTTACACACATCCGATACAGGAGCCTTGTCAGTATCAACATGCCAAGAGGCTTAGATTTAGAGGGACTCGCCAGTATCAAACCATTGCCAAGAGGCTTAGATATACAGAGGAGCTCCCCGTATCACACACGCCAAGCGCTAGTTACAGAAAGCTCGCCAGTTACACACACGCCAAGAGGCTAGTTTACGAAGATCGCCAGGATCCACACACGCCAAGAGGGCTGAAGATCAGCAAGCTCGCCAGATCACAGCAAGGGCTTTAATA
>WNYA01002292.1:23475-44349 GCA_019512145.1 Engystomops pustulosus
AGAGCTAGTACGAAGCCGGCCAGTATCACACAGCAAGAGGCTTGATACAGAAGTAGCAGTATCACAAGCAAGAGGCTTAGATAAAGAAGCCGCCAGTATCACCACACGCCAAGAGGCCTTAGCTACGAGCCTGTCAGTATACACATGCCAAGAGTTAGATTCAGAGACTCGCGTCTAACACACGCCAAGAGGCTTAGATAACAGACGCGTGCCAATATCACAACACGCAAGAGGCGTAGATACCGAGCCTGTCAGTATCACACACACCAAGAGGCTTAGATACAGAGCTTGTCAGATCACACACACCAAGAGGCTTAGATAAGGAAGCTCGCCAGTATCCACACGCCAGAGGCTTAGATACAGAAGCTCGCCAGTCTGCACACACCAGAGGCTAGATACAGAGCCGTGTCAGTATCACACACTGCCAAGAGCTTAGATACAGAGCTTGTCAGTATCACACACACCAAGCGGCTTAAGATACAGGCCTTGTCAGTATCACAGAGCCCAAGAGGCTTAATCAGAGATCGTCAGTATCAAACACACCAAGAGGCTTCAGATTGAGGGTGCCAATATCACACATGCCCAGAGGCTAGATACAGAGCCTGTCAATCACACAAATGCCAAGAGGCTTAGATACAAAGCTTGTCAGTCAGCATAAATAAGAGACTTAGATACATTGCCTGAAGACAGGATACAAATGGACAGTTAAGGAGATACAGTGCACATAACGGGCTTAGTACACCTGCTTTAGGAGCTAACATGGTTTTGTATGAGGTTTTACAAAGCAAGGTCTCAGCACATGGGACAGCTCCTCTATAAGGCGTGATATAAAGTATGGATAGTGTATTCTGCAGCCTATATAGTGATGTAGTTCTATACATGTGCACTGCCTATTCCACTCTGCCACAGACTTGTTTTAGGCTCTCCCACAAAAGTAGGAAACATAGAAGACGTTATAAAGCATCGGATACAAAGTATCCAATCACTGGTTCGGAGCAGGGTGGACATCTGCTGTATACACAGGGGCGCACCCACCTTAATGGACGTACAGGTCGTCTATAGAGTGTGAGCACTCAGCAAGAGAGGGTGGAAGGAGCCGGGGATGTGATATCCTATCCACAGATTCCCAGGTATAAAAAAATATACCCCCGCCTGTCGCTGTATGCAGCCATCCCTCCCTTTCATTTCCCGTGGGAGCGCCGCGGTCCCAGGAGGATCTCACTGTGATATTAGGGGGCACTCAGAGGACAGAGAGGAAGGAAGTTATATCCACCGTCACCGCCGTTATATCCAGATCTGCTGTTATTTTCTTGACGGGATTAGTCTATTTATTTAGTTCTTGTCTCTACCAGACTAATAGTTCCCCAGAGCGTTTGCCGAGGGGTCCCTGCTGTCTGATATCCATATGTCTGCAGTGTTATACCGCACCGTGACCAGACTGAGGATGGAGAGGGAAAGACTATAAAAAGTTATATTAAAAAGACTATATAAATAAAGTTATATATGTAAGTTATATCCCTGTACATGGGGGCAGTATATAGTAGTTATATTCGTGTAAATGGGGGCAGGATTATAGTAGTTTCTTCTTGTACATCGGGGGCAGGATTATAGTAGTATATTCCTGATACATAGGGGGCAGTAATAGTAGTTATATTCCTGTACATAGGGGCAGTATTATAGAAGTTATATTCTGTACATAGGAGGCAGTATGATCGTGTTAGATTCCGGTACATAGGGGTAGTCTTATAGTAGTTTATTACTGTACATAGGGGCAGGTATTAATGTAGTTATATTGGTACATAGGGGGCAGTAGATAGTAGTTATAGTCCTGTAAATAGGGGGCAGTCTATATAGTTATTTCTGTAACATAGGGGGCAGTAGTAAGTAGTAGAATTCTGGTACAGAGGGGCAGTATTATAGTAGTTAATATTTGTACATAGGGGGGCCAGTCTCTATAGTAGTTTATTCTTGTACATAAGGGGGCAGTATTATAGTAGTTATTATACTGTCATAGGGGCCGTATTATAGTAGTTATATTCCTGTACACAGGGGGGCAGTATTATAGGGTTATAGTCTTTACATAGGGGCGGTATGATAGTAGTATATTTCTTGTACAAGGGGGCAGTATTATAGTAGTATATTCATGTGACATAGGGGGCAGTATATAGTAGTTATATTCCTCGTCCATGGGGGCAAGTATTCTAGTAGTTATATTCTTGTAAATAGGGGGCAGTTTATTAGTCGTTATATTTTGTACTGGGGGCAGTATATAGTAGTGATATTTTGTAATAAGGGGCAGTCTTATAGTAGTTTATATTCGTGGACATAAGGGGCAGTATTATAGTAGTGATATTCGTGTGACATAGGGGGGCAAGTATTATAGTCGTTATATCTGTACTAGGGGGCCAGTATGATAGCAGTTATAGTCTGTACATAAGGGAGCAGTATTATAGTCGTTATTATTCTTGTACATCAGGGAGCAGTATTAAAGTAGTTAATATTCTGTAATAGGGGGCAGTATGATAGTAGTTATATCTGTACATGGGGGCAGTATTATAGTAGTATATTCTTGTACATAGCGGGGCAGTATTATCGTAGTTATATCCGGACATAGGGGCGTATATATAGTAGATATCCTGTTACATAGGAGGGACGTAGTATAGTAGTTATATTCTTGTACATAGGGGCAGATTATAGTAGTTGATATTTTGTACATAGAGGGCAGTATTATAGTAGTGATATCCTGTACATAGGGGCAGTATTATTAGTAGGTATTTCTTAACATAGGGGGCAGTATTATGGAGTTATATCTTTACATAGGGGGCAGTATTATAGTAGTATATTCTTATCATAGGGGGCAGTATTATAGTAGTTATATTTTATACATAGGGGGCAGTATTATAGTAGTTATATTCTTATAATTAGGGGCCAGTATTATAGTGGTTATATTCTTGTAATAGGGGGAAGTAGTATAGTAGTTATATTACTGTACATAGGGGGCAGATTATAGTAGTTTATTCTTGTACATAGGGGGCAGTATTATAGTAGTTATATCCTGTAATAGGGGGCAGTATTATAGTAGTTATATTCTTGTAAATAGGGGGCAGTCATTTATAGTAAGTATATTCCGGTACATAGTGGGCAGTGTGTGCTATTTCGTAGTTATATCCTGTACATAGGGGGCATATTATAGTAGTTAATCTGTCCATGGGGCAGTATGTATAGTTAGATATATTCTGTGGACATAGGGGCAGTATTATAGTAGTTATATTCTGGTACATCGGGGGAGTATTATAGTGTTATATTCTTGTACGAGGGGGCAGTATTATAGTAGTTATATTCTGGAATAGGGGCAGTATTATAGAGTTATTAGTCTCTGACAGAGGGGGAAGTAGTATAGTAGTGATATTTCTTGTACTAGGGCAGTATTATAGTATTATTATACAGAAGCTCGCCAGTATCACACACGCCAAGAGGCTTAGATACAGAGCCTTGTCAGTATCACACATGCCAAGAGGCTTAGATTCAGAGACTCGCCAGTATCACACACGCCAAGAGGCTTAGATACAGAAGCTTGCCAATATCACACACGCCAAGAGGCTTAGATACAGAGCCTTGTCAGTATCACACACACCAAGAGGCTTAGATACAGAGCCTTGTCAGTATCACACACACCAAGAGGCTTAGATACAGAAGCTCGCCAGTATCACACACGCCAAGAGGCTTAGATACAGAAGCTCGCCAGTATCACACACGCCAAGAGGCTTAGATACAGAGCCTTGTCAGTATCACACACATGCCAAGATGCTTAGATACAGAGCCTTGTCAGTATCACACACACCAAGAGGCTTAGATACAGAGCCTTGTCAGTATCACAGACGCCAAGAGGCTTAGATTCAGAGACTCGTCAGTATCACACACACCAAGAGGCTTTCATATTGAGGATTGCCAATATCACACATGCCAAGAGGCTTAGATACAGAGCCTTGTCAATATCACACACATGCCAAGAGGCTTAGATACAAAGGCTTGTCAGTCAGCATAAATAATAGACTTAGATACATTGCCTTGAAAGACAGGATACAAATGACAGTTAAGGAGATACAGTTGCACATAACGGGCTTAGATACACCTGCTTTAGGAGATAACATGGTTTTGTATGAGGTTTCTACAAGAATCGTCTCAGCACCTGGGACAGCTCCTCTATAAGGCGTGATATAAGTTATGTATAGTGTATCTGCAGCCTATATAGTGATGTAGCTGCTATACACTGCACTGCCTCTCCACTCTGCACAGACTTGTTTTAGGCTCCTCCCACCTAAAGTAACATAGAAGACGTTATAAAGCATCTGGATACAAAGTATCACATCACTGGTTCTGGAGCAGGGTGACCATCTGCCTGTATACACAGGGGGCGCACCCCCATAGATGGACCGTCACAGAGGTCGTCTATAGATGTGTGAGCACTCAGCAAGCAGAGGTGTGGAGGAGCAGTGTATGTGATATCCTATCCACATATTCCCAGCGTATACATAAAATATACCCCCGCCTGTCGCTGTATCGCAGAATCACTCCCTTTCATTTTCCCGATGAAGAGCCGCGGTCCCAGCGGAGGATCTCACTGTGATATTAGGGGGCACTCAGAGGACAGAGAGGAAGGAAGTTATATCACCACCGTTTCACCGCCGTTATATCAAGATCTGTGTATTTTCTTGACGGGATTAGTCTATTTATTTAGTTCTTGTCTCTACCAGACTAATAGTTCCCCAGAGCGTCTGCCGCGTCCTGTCTGATATCCATATGTCTGTAGTGTTATACCGCACCGTGACCAGACTGAGGATGGAGAGGAAAGGACTCCAAGTTATATCATAGTAGTCATAGTCCTTGTAATAGGGCAGTATTATGTAGTTATATTCTTTGTACATAGGAGGGCCAGTATTTATGTAGTATATACTGGGCGGTTATAGTGATATCTAAATAGGGGGACAGATTATAGTAGTTATATTCCTGTACATAGGGGGGCAGTAGATAAGTAGTTATATTCTTGTACCATAGGGGGCAGTGTATTATCAGTAGTTATGATTCTGGTACTATAGGGCAGTATTATAGTAGTTAATTCTTGAACATAGGGGACAGTATTATAGTAGTCATATTCCTGTACATAGGGGGCAGTATTATAGTAGTTTAGTATCCCTGTACATAGGGGGCATATAAAGTTTACTTCTGTTTATAGGGAATATAATAGCTTATATCTTGTAACATAAGGGGGGCAGTATTATAGTAGTTATATTCTGTACATAGGGAGGCAGTATTATAGTAGTTATATTCGTACATAGGGGGCCAGATTTATAGTAGTTAATTCTGTACATAGGGGGCAGCATTATAGTAGTTATTATTCTTGTATATAGGGGGGCAGTATTATAGTAGTTATATTCTGTACATAGGGGCAGTATTATAGTAGTTATATCTTGTAATAGGGGCCAGTCAGTTATAGTAGTTATATTCTTGTAATAGGGGGCAGGGCAGTATTATAGTAGTTATATTCTGTACATAGGGGGCAGTATTATAGTGTTATATTCTTGTACATAGGGAGGGCAAGTTATTTATAGTAGTATTACATGTAATAGGGGGCTAGTGATATAGAGTTATATCATGTACAAGGGGGCAGTATAGTATTATAAGTAGTTATATTCTTGTACATAGAGGGCAGTATTATAGTAGTTATATATTGTACATAGGGGCAGTATTATAGTAGTTATATTTCTGTTACATAGGGGGGCAGTATTATAGTAGTTATATCCTGTACATAGGGGGCAGTATATAGTAGTTATATTATTGTACATAGGGGCGGAGATATAGTATATATCTTGTACATAGGGGCAGTATTATAGTAGTTATATTCCTGTACTAGGGGGCAGTATATTATAGAGTTATATTCTTGTCCATAGGGGCAGTATTATAGTAGTTATATTATCTTATACATAGGGGGCAGTATTATAGTAGTTATATTCTTGTACATAGGGCAGTATTATAGTAGTTGTTAGTTCCTGTACATAGGGGGCAGTATTATAGTAGTTATTATCTGTACAAGGGGGCAGATTATAGTAGTTAGTTTTGACATAGGGGTGGCGAGTATGATAGATTTATATCTGTACAGGGGAGGCAGTATTTATAGTAGTTATATTTCTTGTACTAGAGGGGCAGTATTATAGTAGTATATTCTTGTACATAGGGGGCAGTATTATAGTAGTATATTTGTACATAGGGGGCAGTATTATAGTAGTTATAATTCTGTCAATAGGGGCAGTATTATAGTAGTTATATTCTTGTGACAATAGAGAGGGCAGCAGATTATAGTAGTTATATCTCTGTACATAGGGGGCATATATAGTAGTTATATTTTGTACATAGGGGGCGTCCAGTATTCTAGTAGTTATATTCCTGTACAGAGGGGACAGTATTATAGTAGTTATTGTCGCTGTTACAGGGGGAGGAAGCGATTGCGAAGGGCCGTCCGCGGCAGTATAGTTATTATAGTAGTATATTCCTTTAGGGGGCAGTATTATAGTAGTTAATTCCTTACATAGGGGGCAGTATTATAGTAGTTATATTCATTTGTACTATAGAGGGCCAGTATTATTAGGATTAGATTATTCCTGGACATAGGGGGTAGTATATAGTAGTTATATTCTGTACATAGGGGGCTCAGTTATATAGTAGTTATATCTGTGTACATAGGGGGCAAGTATATATTATTTGTAGTTATATTCTTGTAAATAGGGGGGCAGTTAGTATATAGTACGTTATATTCTTACATAGGGGGCAGTATATAGTAGTTATATTCTGTACTAGGGAGGTGGGCAGTATTATACGTAGTTATATTCTGTACATAGGGGGGCAGTATTATAGTAGTAATTTGTACATAGGGGCAGTATTATAGTAGTTATATCTGTACATAGGGGAATTTATAGTAGTTATATTCTTGTACATAGGGGGCAGTATTATAGTAGTTATATTTCGTACCATAGGGGGGCAGGGCAGTATTATAGTAGTTATATTCTTGTACATAGGGGGCAGTATTATAGTAGTGATTATTCTTGTACATAGGGGCAGTGGCTAATAGAGTATTATAGTAGTTAGTATTCATGTACAAGGGGGCAGTATTATAGGTTAGTTATATTATTGGACATAGGGGGGCAGTATTATAGTAGTTATATTCTTGTGACATAGGGGGCAGTATTATAGTGTTATATATTCTTGTACATAGGGGGCAGTATATAGTAGTTATATTCTGTAATAGTAGAGGGCAGTATTATAGTAGTTTATTCTGTACATAGGGGGCAGTATTATAGTAGTTATATTCCTGTACATAGGGGGCAGTATAGTACGGAATAGGGCGTATAGAGATATTTTACATAGAGGGCGACATTATAGTAGTTTATATTCTTGTACATAGGGGGCAGTATTATAGGTAGTTGATATTCCTGTACATAGGGGGCAGTATTATAGTAGTTATATTCTGTAAAGGGTTATAGGTTATCCTTGTACAGCGGCAGTTCTATAGTAGTATATTCTTGTACATAGGGGGCAGTATTATAGTAGTTTATTCTGTACATAGGGGGAAGTTTATAGTAGGATATATTTTACATAGGGGACAGTATATAGTTAGTTATATTCTTGTACATAGGGGGCAGTATTAGTAGATAGAGTTTTATATCGTACATAGGGGGCGCAGTATTATAGTAGTTATATATTCTTATAGGGGAGTGCAGTATTATAGTAGTTATATTCTGTACATAGGGGCAGATTATAGTAGTATTATTTTGTACATAGGGGGCAGTATTATAGTAGTTATATTCCTGTACATAGGGGGCAGTATTATAGTAGTTATATTCTGTGACATAGGGGGCGAGGAGTTATTATAGTAGTTATATTCTTGTACATAGGGGCAGTATTTACGTAGTATATCTTGTACATAGGGGGGCCAGTATTATAGTAGATATCTTGTACATAGGGGCGTAGTATTATAGTAGTTATATTTCCTGTACATAGGGGCAGTATTATAGTAGTATATTCCTGTACATAGGGGGCAGTATTATAGTAGTTATATTCTGTACATAGGGGGCGTATTAGTAGTAGTTTTAGCATTGTACCATAGGGGGGTATAGTCAGTATTATAGTAGTTATATTCTGTACTAGGGGCAGTATTAGTAGTTATATTCCTGTACATAGGGGGGCAGAGCTATTATAGTAGTTAGTATTCTTGTACATAGGGGGCAGTAGTATTATAGTGTTAATCTTGTACCTTAGGGGCAGATCTATAGGCGATATTTATTGTACATAGGGGGAGCATATTATAGTAGTTATATTCTTGTACATAGGGGGCAGTATTATAGTAGTCTATATTTTTGTACATAGGGGACAGTATTATAGTAGTTTTTCTGTACATAGGGAGGGCAGAGTTATAGTAGTTATATTCTTTATACATAGGGGGCAGTATTATAGTATTTATATTCTTGTACATAGGGGGCCAGTATTATAGTAGTTATATTCTGTACATAGGGGGCAGTATCTATAGTAGTTTATTCTTGTACTAGGGGGCAGTATTATAGTAGATGATATTTCTTTACATAGGGCAGTATTATAGTAGTTATATTCTGTACATAGGGGGGAGTATATAGTATATGTTATATTCTTGTCATAGGGGGCAGTATTATAGTAGTTATATTCTTGTAAATAGGGGGCAGTATTATAGTAGTTATATTCTTGTACATAGGGGGCAGTATTATAGTAGTATATCTGTACATAGGGGGCAGTATTATAGTAGTTATATCTTGTACATAGGGGCAGTATTATAGTAGTTATATCTTGTACATAGGGGGCAGTATTATAGTAGATATTCTTGACATGGGGGCAGTATTATAGTAGTTATATTCTGTACATAGGGGCAGTATTATAGTAGTTTATTTCCTGTACATAGGGGGCAGTATTATAGTAGTTATATCTGTACATAGGGGGCAGTATTTATAGTAGTTATATTCTTGTACAAGGGGGCAGATTATAGTAGTTATATTTTGTACATAGGGGGGAGTATTATAGTAGTTAATCCTTGTACATAGGGGGCAGTATATAGTAGTTATATTCTGTACATTGGGGCAGTATTTAGTTTATATCTGTACATATGGGGGCGAGTATTATAGTAGTTATATTACTGTACATAGGGGGCAGATTAGTAGTTATATTCTTGTACAATGGGGGCAGTATTATAGTAGTTATTCTTGACATAGGGGCAGTATTATAGTAGTTATATCTTGTACATAGGGGGCAGTATATAGATTATATCTTGTACATGGGGCAGTTATAGTAGTTATATTTGTACATAGGGGGCAGTATTATAGTAGTATATATTCTTGTACATAGGGGCAGTATTATAGTAGTTATATTCTTGTACAATAGGGGGACAGTTATAGTAGTTATTCTGTTACATAGGGGGCAGTATATAGTAGTTTATTCTTGACAAGGGGCAGTAATAGTAGTTATATTCTGTACATAGGGGGCAGTATTATAGTAGTTATTTCTGTACATAGGGGCAGTATTATAGTAGTTATATTCCTGTACATAGGGGCGGGCAGTATTATAGTAGTTATATTCTTGTACATAGGGGGCAGTATTATATTAGTTATTTCTTGTACAATAGGGGGCAGTAATATCGTAGTATTTGTACATAGGGGCAGTATTATAGTAGTATATTCTTGGTACATAGGAGGCAGTTTATAGTAGTTATATTCTTGTACATAGGGGCAGTATTATAGTAGTTATATCGTGTACATAGGGGCAGTATTATAGTAGTTATATTCTTGTACATATGGGGGCAGTATTATAGTAGTTATATTCTTGTACATAGGGGGCAGTTTATAGTGTATATTCTTGTACATAGGGGGCAGTATTATAGTAGTATATTCTTGTACATAGGGGACAGTATTATAGTAGTATATTCTTGTACATAGGGGGAGCAGTATATAGTAGTTAGTATATTCTTGTACATAGGGGGCAGTATTATAGTAGTTATATTCTGGACACTAGGGGGCAGATATTATAGTAGTTATATTCTTGTACATAGGGGGCAGTATATAGTAGTATATATCTGTACATTGGGGGCAGTATATAGTAGTTATATTCTTGTACATAGGGGGCGTCAGTATTATGTAGTTATATTCTGTACATAGGGGGCAGTATTATAGTAGTTATATTCTGTACATAGGGGCAGTATTATAGTAGTATATTCTTTGTACATAGGGGCAGTATTATAGTAGTTATAGTCTTGTACATGGGGGCATATTATAGTAGTTTATTCTTGTACATAGGGGGCAGTATTATAGTAGTTATATTCTTGTACAGGGGGAAGTATATAGTAGTTATATTTGTAAATAGGGGGCAGTATATAAGTAGTTATATCCTGTACATAGGGGGCAGTATTATAGTAGTTATATTCTTGTACATAGGGGGGCAGTATTATAGTAGTTATATTCCTGTACATAGGGGGCAGTATTATAGTAGTTTTATCATGTTACATAGGGGGCAGGATTAAGTCGTTATATTCCTGTACATAAGGGCAGTATATTATAGTAGTTATATTCTTGTACACAGATGCAGATTATAGTAGTTATATTCTTGTACATAGGGGCAGTAATAGTAGTTATATTCTGTACATAGGGGGCAGTATTATAGTAGTTATATTCTTGTACATAGGGGGCAGTGTATTATGTAGTTATATTCTGTACATGGGGGCAGTAGTATTATAGTAGTTATATTCTTGTACATTGGGGCAGTATTATAGTAGTTATATTCTGTACATAGGGGCAGTATTTAGTTATATTCTGTACATAGGGGGCAGTATTATAGTAGATATCTTTGTACATAGGGACAGTTTAGTAGTTATATCTGTACATAGGGGGCAGTATTATAGTAGTTATATTCTTGTACATAGGGGGCAGTATTATAGTTAGTATATTCTTGTACATAGGGGGCAGTAATTATAGTAGTTATATTCCTGTACATAGGGGGCAGTATTATAGTAGATATATTTCTTGTACATAGGGGCAGTATTATAGTAGTTATATTCGTACATAGGGGGCAGTATTATAGTAGTTATATCTTGTACATAGGGGCAGTATATAAGTAGATATATTTTGTACATAGGGGAGGGCAGTATTATAGTAGTTATTTCTTGTACATAGGGGGCAGTATGTATAGTAGTTATATTCTTGTACATAGGGGGCAGTATTATAGTAGTTATATCTGTACATAGGGGCGGATATAGTAGTTATATTCGTACAAGGGCAGTTATAGTAGTTATTATTCTTGTACATAGGGGGCCGTATTATAGTAGTTATATTCTTGTTCATAGGGGGCAGTATATAGTAGTTATATTCTTGTACATAGGGGGCAGTATTATAGTAGTTATATTCCTGTACATAGGGGCAGTATTAGTAGTTATATTCCTGTACATAGGGGGCAGTATTATAGTAGTTATATTCTTGTACATAGGGGCAGTATTATAGTAGTATATTCTTGTACATAGGGGCAGTATATAGTAGTTATATTTGTACATAGGGGGCAGTATTATAGTAGTTATATTCTGTACATAGGGGGCAGTATTATAGTAGTTATATTATTGTACATAGGGGGCAGTATTATAGTGTTAATTCTTGTACATAGGGAGCAGTATTATAGTAGTTAATTATTGTACATAGGGGCAGTATTATAGTAGTTATATTCTTGTTCATAGGGGGCAGTATTATAGTAGTTATATTCTTGTACATAGGGGGCAGTATTATAGTAGTTATATTCCTGTACATAGGGGGCAGTATTACAATAGTACTGCATGTATAATATATAACTAGTGAATATTCCGTAGCAACAACACATATTGTTAACGCCTCACATCACTATGTAAATATATTGGTTTATGTGCTATTTTTATTGTCTAATTTTGGGTTGTGTTCATTGTGATGTCATCTGACATGACCTCACGCTGGTTTTTACAATGGAGAGCTGCTGATATCTGGCGGGTTGAGCAGTGACAGCTCTGCAGCCGCACATCACACGATACGATACTTATTTTCCATTTGCAGCGTGCACTTTCCTCTGCTGTATTTGCCGCTGATGAAATCATGCTCTGGCTACAAATACGACGTGTAAGATAATGTATCGCTTCATCGCGGTTATGTAAATCTGTGCCGCAGCTCTGCTGTTTAGTTTTACTATATTAAACCTTCTGTGATTAACGCTTCTAACTTTAAAGGGACAGTAGTGTTACTGACTCTTTACAGTCTAGAAAGGTCCAACATTTTGTACAGGTTCAAATAATTATGGTTTCGTTTGTTTTGACCCATGGTTAAAAACTCAATCGTACTGATTATCGTACTGACTTTGTGCCACCTGCCCTTATCACTGCTTGATTAATTCACTGGCTCTTTGCCACTTGCCCTGACCACTGCCTGATTACCTTACTAATTCTGTGCCATCTGCCCTGACCTCTGCCAGTTTACCTTACTGACTCTGTGCTACCTGCCCTGACCACTGCCTCATTACCATCTTGACTATGTCCCACCTGCTCTGACCTCTGACTGTTTACTTTACTGACTTTGTGCCACCTGCCCCGACCAGTGCCAGTGCCTGTGCTACCTGACCTGATCACCGTGTGATTATAGTCTTGAATCTGTGCCACTTGCCCTGACCTCTGCCTTATCACCTTCCTGACTCTGTTCCCCCTGCCCTGACCTCTGCCTTATCACCTTCCTGACTCTGTTCCCCCTGCCCTGACCTCTGCCTGATTTCCTTTCCTGACTCTGTTCCCCTGCCATGACCTCTGCCTGATTACCTTCCTGACTCTGTTCCCCCTGCCCTGACCTCTGCCTGATTACCTTCCTGACTCTGTTCCCCCTGCCCTGACCTCTGCCTGATTACCTTACTGACTCTGTGCTACCTGCCTTAACCTCTGCCTAATTAATTTATTGACTTTGTTTCTGAAACAATGGGGCTCATTTACTTACCCGGTCCTGTCACAATCCAGCGGCGCACTCTCCGTTGAGGATTCTGGTCTTCCGGCGATTCAATAAGGTCCGTGCGCCCAATGTCCACCAGGTGTCGCTGCTGCGCCGAGGTCCGCCGGAGTTCACCATCCAATCCCTGGTGCATATAAGTGCGCTTCAAGTGACACTTTTTTTTTAAAAATAGTCTAAATGGTATGCGCCAAAATCCCGGGGCAATTTGGCGCAAATCAGAAAAATACAGGAAACCCGACGAAAATGCGCGAATCGGACCCTTATTAAATGACCCCCAATGTTTTCTATAACCCATTTCCCATTGTAATATTTTATCCCAGAAATATTATCACAAGTTTTCAGCCATATTGGGATAAGAATATGCTCCTCGCTCCTCTCTTCTCCTCTGCTCCTAAAAATAAAGTCATCGTCAGGCCGTCTTCTGCGGATTGTCGTAACTAATGTGTATAAATAAAGCTATATTCATCGCTCTGCGCCGCCACATAAAAGTTCCATCTACAAAGACCTTCATTCCTTTCATGTGTTAAACACTTATTAAAATTCTTTCCGGAACTTTTGTAGGAAGCAAAGAATTTCCCATCTGTATCAGGTGCTGGAAGTGGCGGAAGCTTCTCTTACTAATTGTCGCTGCCGGAATCCATGATCTGAGATCCATATAGAGAGGGTGTGCGGGGGTTAATAAACTTGTACCGTAATATCCGGTGTATTATACTGTATATAGTCATGGGAAAGAGAGAGAAATTCTCAGGATATTCTGTACCTTGAAATATGAAGCGATGAAGATGTTCATGATATGTTAATTAGCCATAACTAGTCAAGGGGGCGTCGGTGACCCTCAAATAGTCACTGACACTGCCCTTCATCACAGAGATCTCGCTATATACAGGCGGTCCCCTACTTAAAAACACCCGACTTACAGACGACCCCTAGTTACAGACGGACCCCTCTGCCCCATGTGACCTCTGGTGACCTCTCTGGATGTTACTATAGTCCCAGGCTGCAATGATCAGCTGTAAGGTGTCTGTAATGAAGCTTTATTGATAATTGTTGGTCCAATTACAGAAAAAAATTTTGAAACTCCAATTGTCACTTGGTCAAAAAATTTTCGACTTACCTACAGATTCAACTTAAGAACAAACCTATGGAACCTATCTTGTATGTAACCCGGGGACTCCCTGTATATGGATAACCAGCATACGTCAGGACAGGATCATTTTCACGTTGCGCCATGTTTTTGTGTATATTGTGCTTGGCAGCAGCTCCGGGCCCCCCGCATTGCCTCCTCGGGGGCCCCGCTCTTTCATATTGAGCTCTCACTGCTACACAGAACATGAATCCTTCACTTTCTCTCCGTCCTTGCTGTTAGAATCCCTCCAGCTATTCCAGCTCTGAAGCCGAGCACAGAATTATTGATGAGTAGCCGGGACGCGGCGGTGTAATCCTCAGCATATCCTGGCCACGGCGGGATTATTACCACACAGGGTAAAGCCAGGTGAGAAAAACAACAGAAAATATCCAGCATCCAGGAAAATATCCGCTTGAAAATTAGATTAAAAAATGAAAAACATAATGGAATAACTGACAGACTGACGCGTTTCGAGCGCATAATTCTTCGTTGTAGCCTAATGAACAATGGCATATAACACACTTATATAGCAATGAGCCACGCCAGGATTTTTATGTCATTCTGATTGAGAAAATATAACGCTCCAAGAGAGGAGGAGATTGGGTCAAGGGTCTATGTAATCGTTAAGCCTACTGGATCTTCCCTCTTACAAGCGTGCAGACCCCATAGACTTAATTCTAGAACATTCAGACATCATGTATTTCTACTAATCATGTCTTGTATGTGATACATTTATGGATAAAGGTATAGTTATATACAAAATCCATTATAGTAATGTACTACCTTCATTTCTTTTTCCATGATCCATAAAACAACAGTCTCTCCTTGTGCACAGCCTCAACTTGCAGAGACAGAAGCTCGGTGTGGTAATATACTGGATCGCTAAGGACCTGTCCACTGGCGGAGGAGATATCCAAAGGCTTCTCTAGGCGAACCACAGGAAGGTGATACTGGGAGAACAAGGCAGCATCCACAAAATTTCCTGCGGAACCAGAATCCTAGAAGGCTGTGGCTTGAAACAGAGTACCTGTTCAGGAGCTGAGTAAAACAGTTGTGGCGAAGCTTTGCTCTCACCTATGGACGCTCCTCCCAAGAACCCTAGGTGCGTGCGTTTCCTGGACACCTGAGGACGGACTGGACGAGAATCAAGAAAGTGTTCCTGGCTGGCACAATAGAGGCAATGGTTCTCCTGTCTTTGTCCAGAGCACTCTTGGGGTGTCAGACGAGCTTTATCCACCTGTATGGGTTCTTTAGCAGCCGACCCAGAGGGCGGCAGAGGTGGACTTTGGAAGTCAGGAGCCGGGCAGGGCAGACGGCGGATCTTGAGATGCGCTTGTTAAAGACGCTGCTCCTCAAAGCGCTAAGTAAAACGGATGTCGATCTGAGTGGCCAGAGAGATGAGATCAATCACTCGCGTATGTAATTTGTCCAGAAAGCCCCTTTCTAAAGGTTGCAACCAAGGTGGCTTTGTTCCAGACTAGCTCAGAAGCCAGGGTACAGTACTAAACCACATAGTCACCGACAGATGAGTGCCCTTGACGCAAGTTCAGCAGTGTAGTCTCAGCAGAAGACGCCCGGGCTGGTTCCTCAAAGACGGACCGGATCTCGGCGAAAAAGGTGGTGATATTAGCCGTGACTGGATCTTTCCTGTCCCAGAGGGGAGTAGCCCATGCCAGGGCTTTCCCGGAGAGGAGGCTGATGATGAAAGCCACTTTAGACCATTCTTTGATGAACTGTGTAGGCATGAGTTCAATGTGCAGGGAGCACTTGGCGATAAAGCCCGTGCACAACTTGGGATCCCCATCATATTTAGACTGCATGGAGAATCTCAGCTTTTTTTTCTGTGGAGTTGCAGAGGGAACCACATGGAACTTGACACTGGTGCTATGTAGCCATCACTTGCTGCAACATGGCGGTGACATGTCCGAGTTGCTGACCTTAGGCAACAATCTGCCAGGTCTGCTGGGTCACTACGGTGGTCAGATCAGCCAGCACAGGTAGCGGAACCTCGGCGGGATCTATGGTTGGATCTTAATGTCAGGATCAGTGTCAGTGGATCCTCTGTACCATCGCGAACGATGACGTAAGTCGGCACCTGGGACAGGAGTCTAAGTGGTACCTGGTTTTCACCAGAGCCCGCCGCAATGTAGGTTGGACTTGTTGCCGCGTGGTACAAAATTGTAAGGCAAACTTGTGGTCGAGGGCAGGCAGGAGGTCAAGACAGGAGGCAAAGGATCAGCGTCGGGGACGTAGCGGTAGGTCAGGACAGGCAGCACTGGATTGGAGTCAGGAACGGAATTGAGCTCACAATGGGAAATCAGGATAATCACAGATTAGCTTGGAATACAGCTTTCTCTTAGAGCATAGAAGCACAAATATCCGGCAGGGGTAACAGGAAGAGGTTGAGCACTTATAGGTTGTCAGGTGGCCAGCGCTAATTAGCGGTGCGCTGGCCCTTTAAATTTCAGACGGCCTGTAAGTGCTTGATCTTGCGACTCGTTTTTAAATTCTGCGGTTTTTCAGAATCCGTCGGGTTGTCCGACGGCCACGCCTCCCGATTTCTGTCACGTGAAAGCCGGCGCCGATGCACCACAATCCGATCGCGTACTCCAAAATCCCGGGGCAATTCAGCGCAATTCGGATATCCCTGAGAAACCTGACGAAAATGCGCCTGACGGACCCTTAGTAAATGAGCCCCATTGTCGTAGTTAGTCCCCGGCTTCCAGCAAATGAGAAATTGAGAGCCTGCAGAGGGGCAACTACAAGTCACCGAAAAAGTCTTACTCCTCATATACTCACTGGACTAGTGATTAATACAAGGACCAGGTTTTGTAGCACTAAACCAGCGGACATCAGGACCACCATAACATTTCAGTGCTATATTGGGTTATTCATTCCTCCAGTTATAAGAAAATCTTCTTATAATTTCCTGACAAATTATAGAGGAAGTTGAATTCTTAACAAATGACTGTCTCTGGAGCTGCGGGGGTCCCTGACCCTTATTAATCCTCCTCTGTGGTTCTGAGTGATGAGGTTCTCTACTTTTCAGCTTCTTTCTTGTATTTGTCTTTGTGCACAATACAATGTGCCCGCTAACGCTCGCTGCTGTCCTGCCGGTGCCAGCCATCGCTCAGGTCTGACCTGCTCCGCACAAAGGGATTTATTTTTCTTTGTTTCCATCAGAAACTTGTGGATTTTCTCTATTCGGATCATTTTCTTCCTGCCAAGAGCATCAATTTTCCTTCCCTTTGAAAACTTTGTTTCATTGTGAGCCGCGTCAGACTCGGAACGCTCCATAGTTTCCTGTGTCATGGTATTTGTTACTAGTAAATTGGAGAAATCAATCAGCAACTGTTTCTTAAAGGGATTCAACAAAATCCTCCTACAAGTAAAAACAGCAATTTATAAGTTTTCCCGAGTATAGTGAGAGCAGACGCTCCATTATGTTAACAGAAGGAGAGGGTATTCATCATGCAGTTCGTGGATTGGCAGGAGATGGATATGCAACAGTATCATGAACACACGATACAGTGTAGATAAAATAGGAGAACTCCAGAATTAGGGATTATATTCTTAAATTTAAATAACAATTTGGGGGGACTAAAACAAGTCTATTGGAATAAAAAAATATATATATATAGTTTTCTTTCCTCCCAGAGATAGTTGGGTGTTGGCTTATTATATGGATATTGATGAGTGTTTGTGATACTTTGTTACTTGTGTAAAATGTAATAAAATATTCTTGAGTCAACCCCTTTTAAAGGAACAGTCGAGACAAGGCTGATGTTTAGGGATTCAGGGACTTTACATTTTACTGTAGTGTCGTCCAGATGGATTATCCTCCATCTTTAAGATGTCCCCAAAGTGAAGTAAACCCAACTTATTAAATATAATCATTAGAGAAAACTGTGCAGTTCCCCAGCAGCGCCTCCGCAGGACAATTGAATCATTACACACTTCCTGTTTGGGTCTCCATTAAAGGAAACCTACCTCCATAGATCTATCTATTAACGTAGATCCGGTAGTAGGTACATCTAACGTCCCTTTTTACTCCCCTCTATCTTTTATAATCTTTAATACGGGAATATGCAAAGATGCTAACGGGGCGTGGAGTAGCCGGTGCTGAGGCTACATGACACGGCTACTCCACGCCCCAGTAGCCTCTTTGATCTTCAGGTACAGCTACGAGGAGCTGCGTGCACTCATCTGCGAAACCAGAGTTCTTCACATGCGCGGTAGCTCAGGCTTTGGAGCCCAGATTGTGCAGCCGCTGGCATGCGATCAGCGCATGCACAGAACTCCGGTTTCACAGACAAGTGAAGCTATCTGGTAGGAGGATACTGGGGAGTAGAGTAGCCGCGCCGTGTAGCTCTGGCTACTTCGTTCCCCAGTAGCCTCTTTAGAAAATTTGCATATCCCCCAATTAAAGATTATAAAAGATAGAGTGGAGTAAAGGATTAGTCCTAAAAAGGGTTAAATGCACCTACCACCGGATCTACCTTAACAGGTAGATCCATGGTGGTAGGTTTCCTTTAATAATTGTCAGGACCTCTGGATCCTCTGGACCACCGCGGGAGATGGTACTAGCCGACACCTGAGACCGGAGTCTAAGTGGCACCTGGTTTTCACCAGAGCCTGCCGCAAAGCGGGATGGTCTTGCTGCGGCAGGGTACCACCAGGTCGTTCCACAGGTGGGACCAGCCCGCGGTGGCAGCCGAGGTCGAGGTACCTTTGTGGAAGACAGTCTCGAGGTCAGGTACAGGCTCAGGGTCAGGACAGGCGGCAGAGATGCAAGGTCAAGTCCAAATCCGGGGTCAGCAACGGAAGGTCCAGGCAGGTGGGAACGGGAACACAGGCACACGGAACACAGCAACACGGAGGAACTCAGGTAACACGGCTACACAGAACTACACAGGCTGTGAGGCACAAAGATCCGGCAGGGGACACAGGAGGCAGGCAAGAAGCAGGATTTTTAAAGGTGAGGTGTTCAGCCAGCGCACCAATTAGCGGTGCGCTGGCCCTTTAAATTTTCATCAGAAGCACGGCAGTCCAGGGAAGAGCAGGATCTGGTAGAGGTGAGTGAGCTGGCCGGGCTGCAGCGGGGGCACACGGAGGAGCACGGAAGCGCCTGCGATCCGAGACAGGGATCGCGGGAGCACCTGTGACAATAATCTACAGAAAGTATATTTGAAGGTTGAAGACGTGTTGAGTTACACAGTAATTAAACATTGGAGGGAGTTTGCTGCCCCCCATGATCCGTTGTACATAGAAGCAGTGGCGTCCCCTATGAATTTCCCCTTTAAATGTGGGATATTTTTACCCATTCTATTCATGTCATTAAGAAATTCCGTATAATCTCTCGCATTATGCGAATCCGTCTTTTATTTGGGATATTTGTGATGTTAATATGTATTAGCATATCCCACAATGCCGCAGTGCTGCCGAAATAAGAGAATGAAGAATGATCATTACCCGGTATTTTCATGCAAAGTGCATCCATTAAGAAGAACTCAGATTGGGACCTGCTCCGGGTCCAGGCTGTAGTTGCCAAAGTCAAGTATGTTGGAGTCTAAGCAGTTCTCCAACATCTTTGCTGGCTGTCAGTGAATAGAAGCATTCTTCACTTTGCTTTGTTACATTGTATCCATTGTTATTCTTTGCATTATCATTTAAGTTGGGCAAGACCCCCTGGCTGGCACATGCATGTCTCCCCATCACAATAACCGTAACTTAAAATCTCTATCTTGCCTCGTATTATAAAGCCACAGTATAACCTGCGGAGGTATGTACTAACAGAGGAAGAAAGAGGGCAGAAAATAAGGCAGCAAGACCCCCATGCCTCAGATCGCTAACCCCTGCCCTCACCGTTATGTTTTACCAAATTCTCAACTGAACCTAAAACCAAAAAAATGACTCTGCTATATAACTTGTGGCAGTGTAGATGCCGTCCTATGGCTCTCAGGCAGCAGGGCTTAGATTCCCTGCGTGCAGTGTTGGGGACCCAGTTGTTGGAGTGACCCCGCATGTTGCGGTCGTTCTGGATGAGCCTTATGTGTGTCTGTAGATTATTTTTAAGTTCCCTCTTCCAATGTCTAAAGGAACCCTGAGTGCCGAAATATATGTCCCCCATGGGCACCATCACAGCGGATCTATAACTGTACACAGCCACCGCCATGGAGGAGATTTTAACTACGGAGCTACAATACAGAAAAAACCAGAGGAGGTCAGTGATTGCCGCAAGAGCTGACGCTCGACCCTGGTGCCCAGAACAGCGGCGTCCTACATCTCCTCTCCTTAACCTTTCACCAAAATGAGTGGTTGTTTCAGGTGGGGGCCCTGCACTATGTGGCAGAATTATTTATATAGAGGTATTTCGCACTATATGATGGCAGAAATGACACTTTATATCATATTGATGGTCATAAGCTGAGAGGCTCTAGAAGCATTTCCGTCAGTTTTTTCGTAGTTTTTTGGGATTTGCCCCGCTGGGACAGGCATTTAGAAGGGAATTGTGTCAGGGATTTTGGTGTAGCTGCGCTGCTTTCATGCAACAGAAATGCGGGGGGGGGGGGCTTCAGACGATCCAATGCATTCGGACTGAGCGCAGGATTTAACATTTAAATTGTGTCGCAAGACAATGCACTTACATGCACCAGGAAGAAGGTGAACTCCAGGGACCTG
>WNYA01002293.1:0-44348 GCA_019512145.1 Engystomops pustulosus
CTATCCTATTGCTATGGCTATTTTCTAGCCAAGTATGAAAGCACACTACTATGCCAGATGAGATGACGCAGAGTTATGAAACAAAATAAACGTAAAATAAAAAAGGAAAAATGGCAGACTGTGCCTAATTGAAATCCAACCCCTACTAAATTTTCCCACTTCGGTCTTTGCAATGGATATGTGCGTCACTAAGCGCAAAACACAGCGGTCGCAAGTCTCACTACAAATTGCTCACAATTGGCTAGTAGATGCACTGCAGCAAGTACAGCCACCAGCAGATCAACCAGAAATCAAATATATAACGCTACTGTAGGCGTAAGCCGTTTGGATTCTCCTATGGCTATTTTCTAGCCAAGTATGAAAGCACACTACTATGCCAGATGAGATGACGCAGAGTTATGAAACAAAATAAACGTAAAATAAAAAAGGAAAAATGGCAGACTGTGCCTAATTGAAATCCAACCCCTACTAAATTTTCCCACTTTGGTGTTTGAGGTGGATATGTGTGTCACTAAGAGCTAAACACAACGGTAGCAAGTCCCCCTGCTAATTCCTCACAAAATGGTACTAGATGCAAATAAAAAAAAAAAAAAGTAGAACGTTATTGTAGCCCTAAGAAGGGCTGTTGGGTTCCTACCAGTATTGAAGCACACTACAGCCAATGAGATGACGCGAGTGAATTTAAAACAACTCGAACATAAATAAATAAAGGATAAATGGACAGACTGTGCCTAATTGAACACCAACCGCTGACTAATTTTCCCCTTCTTGTCTTTGCAATTATGTGCGTCACTAAGCGCCAAAACACGCGTTCGCAAGTCTCACTACAAATTGCTCACAATTTGCGTAGATGCACTGCACAGCAAGTACAAGCCACCAGCAGATCAACCAGAAATCAAATATATAAACGCTACTGTAGCGTAAGTAACGTTTGGATTTCTCATGGCTATTTCTGCACAAGTATGAAAGCACACTACTATGCCAGATGAGATGACACTGAGTTATAAACAAAATAAACGTAAATAAAAAGGAAAAGGCAGACTGTGCCTAATAATCCAACCCCTAATAAATTTTCCCACTTCGGTCTTTTGCATGGATGTGGCGTCACTAACGCAAAACACAGCGGTCGCAAGTCTCACTACAAATTGCTCACAATTTGGCTATACGAATGCACAAACAGCTGCACAAGTACAGCCACCACCGCAAATCAACCATAAAATACACATCTTTATAAGCTCTAACTGGTACGTCTTAATTACGTCCTTTTTGATTCTGCTAGTGGCTAGTTTGTTTCCTAGCCAAGTATGAAAGCAGGGGCACGACTATGTTCCAGATGTTGACCTGAGTTATTGGTAAAATTAGGTGCCTTTCTTAAACTCGTTATGTATATATTTTCTTCCCCATAAGAAAAAGGCCAAAGACAAGGGGACATTATAGGTTTGTGCAGGGGCTATAGAAAAAGTGGTATTTTAGTGTCCCCTTTTCTGTAACCCCCTTCTTATATAGACAGACAACAGAAAAAGCAGCACTCTCAGAAGGGGCTACAGAGAAGGAGGCAGATGCAGACAAGGGGGCATTTTAGGCCGAGGGCAGCCGGAAATGGCACATTATATGGCAGGTAGCATGTGTGACTGGCTTCTCTATCAATTTTGTGATCCGTGGGTATCCCAATTGAATATTACCACTAAGCCCAGTATATAACTCTGTGACCTGGGGGGGGGGTCTTTTTATAATTGGCCTCAGGCAGCAGAGAGGCTAGGCTCAGCTCTGCAGCAGACTTTTTAAAGACCTTTCAGGCAAGAGAATATGTAACTAGTAAACTTATGATGATAGTGTTTGTTAACCTTGACACTTGGTGATATTGTGCTTGGACTGAATCTAGTTTTTAAGAACAAACATTTTGAGGAGTAGATTTCAAAACCACCATGTCAAAGTGATATTTCTTTTGGCAGAAAGGTAAACGTATGTACAAATATATAGTACAAAGTTACACCTGTGCAATAGTATAAAGTTACAAATTGTATGAAAATATAGTAGTAGTGACACTGACATCCATGGACGCTGTACATAACATAATGGATAAGGAAGGAGATTTCGAGCTATGTAGTGGTAGAAGAATCATCAGTCATGGCTACAACAGCAGCATAACAATTTGGAACACAATAGGCCACATTTATTAAAGCGTTTGCTTCAGTTTTCTGCCTGACTTTAGACTGAAAAGAATGTGAAAACTGCTTGCACATATATTTATGAAGTCTCTGTGCCAGTTTTGTGTCGCAGCTGAACTGTGTCCGACAAGACAGAGAAAATGTGCACCCAAAGGGGCGATTTACTAATTAGTCAGAGTTTGCACCACATTTATTAGTGACATGCGCCACAATCCTGTCTGAGCCACAATTCTGCAGCATGTGGAAAGTGCACCAAAACAAATGGTGCACACTTCCAGAGCTGTGCAAGGAGAGCCAGATTCATGAAGACGGGCACCAGTTTTGATGAATCTGATGCACTGCACCAACTGCACATAGTACAGACTGCACTAGTTTTGATAAATGTGAGCCAAAGGGTTTTCATTGCAAAGTCAAACAGAAAACTGTTGCAAAAACTTAATGCAGAGTTGGAACAGAAGATGTTCGCCAGTAGCAGTTACAGTTCATAAAAATTTCAACATGTGAGTTTTTTAAAATAAATTTTAATGTAAGAAAGGGCAGCATGCAAAGCAACACAGGGAGTAAATGGCAGCCGATGCAATCATCACCAAAATTCTGAATGATGCACAAAGCTGAACACTAGAGATGAGCGAACATGCTCGTCCGAGCTTGATGCTCGGTCGAGCATTAGGGTACTCGAAACTGCTCGTTGCTCGGACGAAGAAGTGGGAAAATTCAGTAGGGGTTGGATTTCTATTAGGCACTAACTCAGTGTCATCTCATCTGGCATAGTAGTGTGCTTCCTTTGATACTTGGCTAGAAAATAGCCATAGGAGAATACAAACAGCTTCTTGAAGCCTACAGTAGCGTTCTATATATTTGATTTCTGGTTGATCTGCTGGTGGCTGTAGTTTCTGCAGTGCATGTACTTGCCAATTCTGAGCAATTTGTAGTGAGACTTGCGACCGCTGTGTTCTGCGCTTAGTGGCGCACATATCCATAGCAAAGGCTGAAGTGGGAAAATTCAGTAGGGGTTGGATTTCTATTAGGCACTAACTAAAATTCAGTAGGGGTTGGATTTCTATTAGGCAATAACTCAGTGTCATCTCATCTGGCATAGTAGTGTGCTTCCTTTGATACTTGGCTAGAAAATAGCCATAGGAGAATACAAATAGCTTCTTGAAGCCTACAGTAGCGTTCTATATATTTGATTTCTGGTTGATCTGCTGGTGGCTGTAGTTTCTGCAGTGCATGTACTTGCCAATTCTGAGCAATTTGTAGTGAGACTTGCGACCGCTGTGTTCTGCGCTTAGTGGCGCACATATCCATAGCAAAGGCTGAAGTGGGAAAATTCAGTAGGGGTTGGATTTCTATTAGGCACTAACTCAGTGTCATCTCATCTGGCATAGTAGTGTGCTTCCTTTCATACTTGGCTAGAAAATAGCCATAGCAATAGGATAGCATCGTTTGGTTTTAAAAAAATAAACGTAAAATAAAAAAGGAAATGGCAGACTGTGCCTAATTGAAATCCAACCCCTACTAAATTTTCCCACTTCGGTCTTTGCAATGGATATGTGCGTCACTAAGCGCAAAACACAGCGGTCGCAAGTCTCACTACAAATTGCTCACAATTTGCTAGTAGATGCACTGCAGCAAGTACAGCCACCAGCAGATCAACCAGAAATCAAATATATATAACGCTACTGTAGGCGTAAGTAAGCCGTTTGGATTCTCCTATGGCTATTTTCTAGCCAAGTATGAAAGCACACTACTATGCAAGATGAGATGACACTGAGTTATTAAAAAAATAAACGTAAAATAAAAAGTAAATGGCAGACTGTGCCTAATTGAAATCAAACCCCTAATAAATTTTCCCACTTTGGTGTTTGAGGTGGATATGTGTGTCACTAAGAGCTAAACACAACGGTAGCAAGTCCCCCTGCAAATTCCTCACAATATGGTACTAGCTGCAAATAAAAAAAAAAAAGTATAACGTTATTGTAGCCCTAAGAAGGGCTGTTGGGTTCTTGGAGAATCACTCCTGCCTAACAGTAAGCTAATAGAACACCCTAACGCTTTCCCTGACCAGCAGCAGCTCTCTCCCTAGCGGCATCCAGACACAGAATGATCCGAGCAGCGCGGGCAGCGGGCGCCATATAGTCCGAAAAATACGGTATATCTAGAAAAAATGATGAAAAAAATTGCAAGTTACATATAATGTTTTACTTATAATGTCTTATCGTTTCTTTCAGAAACTACACAGATGAACACAATTAAATATACAGAAGATATCTGAATATCTCCAACAGTGTTGTAGTTTGTATGAAAACTATTTTTTTAACAGGGGTCAAGCACCGTATCATCCATTCCATTAGAGCTGTATTTACTTCCTCTTTTGAGATGTGAATGCTTCAAGGGAAGTGGGTCGTAATGAAAACCACCTGATATTATTAAGGACAGTGTTTTATTAAGTGGAGATCACATGTGAATGTACTATACAGTTCATAGTGCTAAACTCTATGTGGCATGCACAGATTAGGTTAGGAGTCGCTGTTCTGTATATATGTAAATTAAATATATTGGCAAGTTTCACTTAAGTAAAATGGCAGATATGGTGGAGGTCAGGTTACTCCAGACCCATGGTTATTGCTCGGTATACAAAGCGCGTGGGCTGTATTCCTGCAGGGGAAGGAGGTGGGTGTATACTAGGTGGAGTATATGATTGGTGGACAGCCTGCTGATGTCAAAAAGAGCTGGCCCGGAGCTGGCATCCCTAATAAGTTCTTTGAAAATGAAATTGCTAATTATGATAATCGTTAATATGTATTCTAGTCAAAGAATTTTAAATCAGATGGTCTTTATTCAAGCATATACATTTACATTCATTTTGCGAAAAAAAAAACCCATACATTAGTGCAGTCATAAGTATAAGAAATACAGCACATGACCATAACATTAAACAAACCCCTCCCATCCCTTCCCTAACGAACTTCTTCCCCCCTCCCAGCGGTCCGGTCCCTCCTAGTCCAAAGCTAAAGTCCTTTTTTGCTGTACCAAAACACTGCCCCTGCGTTATTCCAGCTCCTACCTGCCCCTCAACAATCCCCCTGGGCACACTTGTCTCCACCTTCTGAGCAGCTCCTCCGACTCTAGTCTTGGGCAATCCAACCATTTACTCCACTGCTTTACAAACTTCCCCAATGCATTACGCTTGAGGTAAACCCCCATTTCCATACAAAGTGTGATATTTACCATTCTATTAACTTCTGATATACTAGGAGGTACAGCATCCAGCCAATGTGTAGCTATTGTTTTCTGCACTTGATATAGGATTTTGGCTATCGCCTGCTGTTCTGCCCTCGTACCCTCCAGTTTCCCCACACAGCCTAGTACACACACCTTTGGGTCAGTCCCCACTCTCACACCAAACACTCTTTCCAGCAGTCTACTAGCCCTGTCCCATAAGTCTCTTAGCGCCGGGCATGACCAGAACATGTGCATGATGTCAGCCTCATCCATTAATCCATTAGCCGCTCTGCACAGGTACGCTTGGCCAAACACCTTGGAACCTCAAAAGGATGGAAACAACCACGGAATGGACGGAACAGCAGGGGCAGCATGCTGGATGCCTCTGAGGCTGCTTAAACGCCCCATTATGCCAAAATTATGGGCAACACATGGCCATACAGAGTGACAGAATGAACTAGATATTATCTAAAACATGCAATAATTGACCCTGACACTATGTGGACGGCATGCAGAGGCAGCGGCAGCAGCTAGAGATGTCATGGCGCATACCCGAAATGGACTCTGCTCTCAAACCTGAGTTGGGCAGAGAGGAAGAACCAAGGAGTGATGGCGAAGTGCGTGGTGCACATGATATAAATCGGTACATATGGAAAGTTTTGCCAGTATATTGTTGTGGATTACACTCAGGTGGCGACAAGTTAACATGGAAGCCATGAAAACAACCCAAAATTGCTCCTGACAACAGCTCCGTTTGATTAAGGGACCATGTATGAGGCAGTGACTAGTCAGCTATTAACGGTGCTGCAGTTAAAACTATGTAGTTTGTGATCTTGCCTGGGCTGGCGCCCGCTGCCAGACGAGCTTTCGCCAATCCCATCGCCCCTGTCTCTAGGCTACGTGACTCCAGCAACGCACTTTGTATAAGATCAAGTGTAGTAGCGTCTCTTATATTCTTAGGATTTCCGGGTTGGAATGTAAACAGATACGGCAAGACGCGCATGATGCGCATGGAGCTGGGCGGCGTCCGCTGCCAGCGAGCTTTTCGCCAATCCAAGCCCCTGTCTCTTGCTACTCCCCAACAGCAGCTTTGTATAAGATCATGTAGTATCGTTCTTAAAGTTTAGAGATATCCGGGGAGGGGAATGTACAACACAAGATGCGTACGAAGCGCATGATGTCCTGGAGCTGGCGCTCCCGCTGCCAGGCGAGCTTCTGCAATCCACGCCCCGTCTCTAGCTACTCCCCAAAACACACTTTTGTATAAGATCAAGTTAGTAGCGTTCGTTATAAGTTTTAGGAATCTGGCGGGTGAGGGAAATGTAAACAGATTCGCAAGAACTGCTGAATAATATCCTAATGGTAAAGTTTGCAGTATCATTTTGTGGATTACACGCAGGTGGCGAACAAAGTTAACACTTTGATGTGGAATGCCCTGTAATAGCTCTTGGGCGTGTGCCTTTATCGCCTAGGCTCAGCAAGTTTCACACCGCCTGCTGTCGCTTAGCGACGGCACTGCTGGGGGCTGCTGTGCCTAGAGCTACACGACTATGGCGCATGCCCCACGGAGGGAATTCGAGTGAGGAGGAGGTGGAGAGGGGTGGAGAGAGTATAGTCCAGGCTTGAGACTGGACCGAGGTATGCCCCGACAATTCTCTGCGTCGGCAGTTATGACCAGCCCCAGGGTCAGACTCGGTCCCAGCCTGCACAAGTTAAGTGTAGTAGCGTTCTTTAATAGTTTGGGATATGGCGGTTCTAGGGGAATGTAAACAGAACGCAAGAAGCGCATGATCGCCTGGAGCTGGCGTTCCGCTGCCCAGCGAGCTTTCCGCCAATCCCAAGCCCCTGTCTCTAGGCTACCCCAAACAAGCACTTCTAAGAACTTTTGTATAACTGTCAAGTGTTATAGCTTCTTATACCATATTTAGATAGCGAGGTGAGAGAAAGAACAAGTGCCAAGAAGGTTATTTGGTGTCTTATGGGGAAAAGGAATGAAAGAGGAGAGTATGAAAAGTAGTACAGTGGATAAGCAGGGGGAGTAGGTCGGTGAGGAATACGATCAGGTGACAAAATCCTATGTTCAATGCCAGTATTTTTGTGGATAACACAGCAGGTTGGCGACAAAGTTAACAACTTTGATGTGGAATCCATGAAAACAACCCACTATTTCTGCCTGACAACACCTCTTTTGATAAGGGACGATTTATGGAGGCAGCTATATGGACGACTTTTGAGGTAGCAATGGAGACAACGTGTGGAGCTGCTATGGAGACAATTTCATTTGGATAGTGCTGTATGTGGCAGTCCCAAACATTTTTCAAACCAGAGGAGCAGTTAGGTGGCCCTCCATTAAAATGTGAATAGATTGAGTGCCTGTATGTGGCAGTCCAAAATTCTTCAAACCAAGGAGCGGTAGGTGGCCCTCCAGTAAATGGAATAGATTGAGTGCCGTGTAGTGGCAGTCCCAAAAATTGTTCAACCAAGGAGCGGTAGGTGCCTCCAGTAAATGGAATAGATTGAGTGCCTGTATGTGGCAGTCCCAAAATTCTTCAAACCAGAGGAGCAGGTAGGGTGGCCCTCCAGTAAATGGAATGATTGAGTGCTGTTGTGCAGTCCCAAAATTTCTTCAAACCAGGAAGCAGTAGGTGGCTCTCCATATAAATGGAATAATTGAGTGCCTGTATTGGCAGTCCAAAATTGTTCAAACCGAGGAGCAGGTAGGGTCCCTCCAGTAAAATGGATTATTGAGTGCCTGTATGTGGCCAGTCCCAACAAATTCCTCAACCCAGAGGAGCAGGTAGGTGCCCTCCATAAAATGGAATAGATTGAGTGCCTGTATTGGCAGTCCCAAATTCTTCAACCAAGGAGCAGGTAGGGGTGGCCTCCGTAAAGTGGAATAGAATTGAGTGCCTGTATTTGGCAGTCCCAAAATTTTTCCAACCAGAGTGACCCGGGTAGGTGGCCCCCCATAAAAAATGGATGATTGAGTGGCCTGTATGGGCACTCACAAAAATTTTTCAACAGAGGACGGTAGTGGCCTCCAGAAAATTAATCATGAATATAGCAGACCATTGGGCCCTTGTCAAAAAATCGCCATTTTCCTCTGCTTACTGTACAAAGAGGAGGAGAAGGAGAAAATGAGGGGAGGAGGAGGATTGGATCAATATTCAGGTTAGCTTCCTTCACCTGGTGGAGATTGGAAATTCTGAGAAATCCAGCCTTATTCATTTTAATAAGCGTCAGCCTGTCAGCGCTGTCAGTCGACAGGCTCTGTACGCTTATCGGTGATATGCCACCAGCTGCACTGAACCCGCTCGGACAGACGCTAGCGGCAGGGAGGCAAGAACCTCCAAGCGTACAGCGCCATTTCGTGCCACTGTCCCAGCTTTGAAACCCAGTAGTTGTAGGAGCTTGTTGATCATTTAGGACGATGGTATGGTCATTCGTACTCCCTCACCATTTTCTGTAAAGATCAGCCCTACTCTGCCAGAACTGGGACGTGACAGTGTCTTGCTGGGGGACATAAAGCTGGCAAAAGCCTGGTAAAACGTACCCTTGCCAGTGCTGGACAGCTGCCTGCTCGCCTACTCCCCTCGCTACTTCCCGCAAACTAACGCACTCTGCCGCAGCGCGTTCAGAGGAACTACTGTTTCACTTGCACCAGGGCCTGCTGTATTCATGCATTCTCACACTCCTTTCCTCTGCAGGGATGAAGGAGTCAAGATTTTGCTTGTTACCGTGGGTCCAGGAGAGTGAACACCCAGTAATCGGTGCTGGAATAAATTCTTGAACGCGAGGGTCACGGGATAGGCACCCTAGCATGAAATCTGCCATATGCGCCAGAGTACCAACGCGTAGATTCACTACTCCCCTCACTGGCCTACGTCCATTTCCTCCTCCTCCAACTCCTCCAACTCTCTTCTTCTTCCTGCCTACACGCTGAACAGTGAATGACCAACAATGGTCCCCCTCTTGTTCTCGCCAACATCTCCCTCCTCTCCTCCTCTCCTCCCCTCCACCTCCACCTCCTCCATAATGCGCTGAGAAACGACCTCATGGTGCTTTGGCTATCAACAAGGAATTATTCTTTCCCCCGTCTCTTGTGACGAGCGCAAAAGCTTCCGACTTCATGCTGAACCAGAGAGTTTTCAACAGGCCAAGCGCGGGATGGTGAGGCTGATGATGGCGGCATCGCCACTGACCATCTGTGTTGACTCCTCAATTACTACTCAGCACCTGACAGATTCAGACATCCACGTCCACTCCCATTGTAGACTTGAGGAAGCTGACTGACATGACTACCAGTTCTGTGGGAGTTGACATCTGGCAGTCACACAATCGCTCTGCGCTGCTGGTAAACTCTGGATAAACATGGTCAGGTTGAATTCCACCTCGTGGGCACGTCGCAACAACAGTCGGTGAGCGCAGTTGGAGGCGGCCGCTGCTGCCGAGAGTGGCAGCATCTGGGCTGGACTTCCGGAACTGCGCACAATGCTGCGCCCGCCCTTCGTGAGCAAATCAGACAGAGGGGATGTCTTGAGGAAACGCTGCACTATCATATTTAACACATGGGCCAGCATGGCATGTGTCAGTCTGCCGAGTTGCAGAAGCCGCCACCAGGTTACGGCCGTGTCACAAACACACATTCCCGCTTGAGTTCAGCGGTGCCACCACAGATCAGTCTGCGCCTGATGCCCTGTATAGCTCTTGGGCGGTGTGCCTTTGTCGCCTAGGCTCAGCAGTTGAGCACCGCCTGCGTCGTTAGCGACGGCACTGCTGCTGTGCCTAGCTACCGACTGATGGCGCGTGCCCACGGGGTATTCGTGGAAGGAGGTGGAGGAGGGGTGGGAGGAGGAGGAGGCTAGTAGGCTGAAACACCTGGACCGAGGTAGGCCCCGCCAATCCTCGGCGTCGGCAGTATATGAGCAGCCCCAGGTCAGACAGACTCGGTCCCAGCCCTCCACAGTTACCCCAATGTGCCGTCAGCGATATATAGGGCCCTGCCCGGCAGCACCTCGTCCACGTGTCCGGGTCCAGGTGGACCTTGTCAGAAACGGCGTTGGTCAGGGCACGGCTATGTTGTCTGACACGTGCTGGTGGCAGGCTGGGACGGCACATCGGAAAAGTAGCGGCGCGGGACCGATACCCGAGGGGGCGCCCGCCGCATGAGGTTTCAAGGCCTCGTCCTCTACTAGCCTAGATCGGGCAGCATCTCCAGGCTACAATCTGGAGATGTGCACATTAAGGGCTGGGTGCGGGTGGGTTGCCTATATTTGCGTTTCCGCTCCAGCGTCTGGGGTATGGAGAGCTGACTCTGGTGGATGCTGTGGAGGATCGTGGAGGCGACGATGGGGTTTTTGTGGCAGGGTCCTGGCAGGGGGCTGACTCGCAGCTGACACGGGGAAGGAGCATTGGTGTGCACGGCCGGAGTGAACGGGCTTTTTTGCCACTGATTGGGGTGCTTAGTCATTCATATGCCTGGCATACTGGTGGTAGTTAAGCAGTGTGGTGGAACCCCTGCTGAGCCTGGTTTGGCAAATGTTGCACACCACAGTCCGTCGGTCATCCGGTGTTTCTCCTTAAAGAACCTCCACACTTCTTGAAGATCTAGCCCTCGCCAAGAGCCCTCACCACGGGAGCTTCACTAGGTACAGTGGCGCTGATGCACCAGCTCTGGCCCTGCCTCTCCGTCGGCCCCACCATCTGCCTCTCCAACCTGTTCAGGTCGAGACTCTCTCCGTCTCAGAAGCCCTGTGTTCACACCGGCCTTCTCAACCCCACTTGGGTCTGTCACCTCTCATCCTCCGATCCCTCAGTTGCTTCCCCCCTCGGACTCCTGCCCTGACAACAACTTCCCACTGTCTGACACCGTGTCTCCTCATCGTCGGACACCTCTTTCACACTTTCCTACGTTCAAGAAGGTCATCATCACCCACAATGTACGGTGGTAGAACCTGGGCACGGAACTTGCTCAGCAGCAACCGGACAGTGGTTTTTGTGACTGTGGGAAGGTCAGAAAACAGTTCCTCAGAGTATGGCCGTTCAAATGGCAATTTTCCTGGGAGGGGGCAGACTGGGGGGGAGGAGCTGAGGTGCAGGAGGCTGGATGATGGGGATTTCGGTGACATGGTGGACTGCGTGGAAGACTGACTGGTGGTGGACAAATGCTCGAAGCATTGTCACACTCCACAACATCACCTGTTCCGCACGGTTCTGGCCTCAACAGTGCTCTACCACGAGTCCCATAATTTCAGACACATGAACCTAGGGAGTGTAGCTCTCGGCGTTCCCCTGCTCCCTCATCAGCGTGTGTCTCACCCCGCCCGAGGACCACGGCCTCTGACCCCTTGCAGAGTGGACGCCCACGTCCCCGCCCTCGTCCTCTTACCACCTAGCCCTGGGGTTAACTTTTTAAATGAGAGTTATAACTTTTTTTTTTTTTACTTTTTTGTTTTTTTTTTGTGTTTTTTTTTGTGTTTTTTGTTTTTTTTTGTGTTTTTTGTTTTTTTTGAGTTTTTAACCAAACAATCCTATCCTATTGCTATGGCTATTTTTCTAGCCAGTATCAAGGAAGCACACTACTATGCCAGATGAATGACACTGGAGTTAGTGCCTAATAGAAATCCAACCCCTACTGAATTTTCCCACTTCACCTTTGCTATGGATATGTGCGCCACTAGCGCAGACCAAGCGGTCGCAAGTCTCACTACAAATTGCTCAGAATTGGCATTACATGCCTGCAGAAACTACGCCACCAGCAGATCAACCAGAAATCAATATGAAACGCTACTGTAGGCTCAAAGCTATTTGTATTCTCCATGGCTATTTTCTAGCAAGTATCAAAGGAAGCACACACTATGCAGATGAGATGACACGAGTTAGTGCCTAATAAAATCCAACCCTACTGAATTTTCCCACTTCGCCTTTGCTATGGATATGTGCGCCACTAAGCGCAGAACACAGCGGTCGCAGTCCACTACAAATTGCTCAGAATGGCAAGTACAGCCACTGCAGAAACTACGCCCCAGCAGATCACCAGAAATCAATATATAGAACGCTACTGTAGGCTTCAGAAGCTGTTTGTATTCTCCTATGGCTATTTTCTAGCCAAGTATCTCAAAGGAAGCACACTACTATGCCAATGAGATGACCTGAGTTAGTGCCTAATAGAAATCCACCCCTACTGAATTTTCCCACTTCAAAGCCTTTGCTATGATATGTGCGCCACTAAGCAGAACAAGCGGTCGCAGTCTCACTACAAATTGCTCAGATTGGCAAGTACATGCACTGCAGAACTAAGCCCCCAGCAGATCAACCAGAATCAATATATAAGCTACTGTAGCTTCAAGAAGCTGTTTGTATTCTCCTATGGCTATTTTCTAGCCAAGTATCAAAGGAAGCACACTACTATGCCAGATGAGATGACACTGATTTATTGCTATAGAAACCAACCCCTACTGAATTTTGCCACTTCAGCCTTTGCTATGGATATGTGCGCCACTAAGCGCAGAACACAGCGGTCGCAAGTCTCACACAAATTGCTCAATTGGCAGTACATGCACTGCAGAACTACAGCCACCAGCAGTCAACCAGACATCAAATTAAGAACGCTACTGTAGGCTTCAAGAAGCTATTTGTATTCTCCTATGGCTATTTTTCTAGCAAGTATCAAAGGAAGCACTACTACTATGCCAGATGAGATGACACTGAGTTAGTGCTAATAGAATCCAACCCCTACGTGATTTTTCCCACTTCGGTCTTTGCTATGGATATGTGTGCCCTAAGAGCTAAACACAACGGTCGCAAGTCCCTGCTAATTCCTCACAAATGGTAAAAGATCAATTAAAATAAAAAAAGTAAAACTTTGTAGCCCTAAGAAGGGCTGTTGGGTTCTTTGAGAATCACTCTGCCTGCTAACAGTAAGCTAATAGAACACCCTAACGCTTTCCCTGACCAG
This sequence comes from Engystomops pustulosus, assembly GCA_019512145.1. Taxonomy (NCBI): domain Eukaryota; kingdom Metazoa; phylum Chordata; class Amphibia; order Anura; family Leptodactylidae; genus Engystomops; species Engystomops pustulosus. The sequence goes on from WNYA01002293.1 coordinate 13,351, forward strand.
CAGCAGCTCTCTCCCTAGCGCATCCAGAGACAGAATACCGAGCAGCGCGCAGCGCTATCCTATCCCAGGGTCACCTGATCTGCCAGCCAACCACTGCTATCGACGTGTAAGGGTACCACGTCATTCTGGTGGAGTGCAGAGTCTCCCTGCTTGTGATTGGCTCTGTTTCTGCCGCCAAAAAGCAAAACGGCGGGAGCTGCCATTTTCTCGAGCGGCAAGTATTCGTCCGAGCAACGAGCAGTTTCGAGTACCTAATGCTCGACCGCGCATCAAGCTCGGACGAGCATGTTCGCTCATCCTAGTGTTCACTTTGTGCATCATTCAGAATTGGGTGTGATTGCATCGGCTGGCCATTTACTCCTGTGTTGCTTTGCATGCTGCCCTTCTTACATTAAAATTATTTTAAAAAACTCACATGTTGAAATTTATGAACTGTAACTGCTCACTGCGAACATCTTCTGTCCAAATCTGCATTAAGTTTTTGCAACAGTTTCTGTTTACTTTGCAATGAAAACCCTTTGCTCACATTTATCAAAAACTAGTGCAGTCTGTACTATGTGCATTGGTGGGCAGTGCATCAGATTCTCAAAAACTGGTGCCCTCTTCATGAATCTGGCTCTCCTTGCACAGCTCTGGAGTGTGCACCATTTGTTTGGTGCACTTCCACATGCTGCAGAATTGTTGGCTCAGACAGGATTGTGGCGATGTCACTAATAAATGTGGTGCAACTCTGACTAATTAGTAAATCGCCCCTTTGGGTGCACATTTTCTCTGTCTTGTCGACACAGTTCAGCTGCGACACAAAACTGGCACAGAGACTTCATAATATATGTGCAAGCAGTTTTCACATTCTTTTTCAGTCTAAAGTCAGGCAGAAAACTGAAGCAAACGCTTTAATAAATGTGGCTATTGTGTTCCACAATTGTTATGCTTGTTTTAGCCATACTGGCTGATTCTTCTAATCTACCACTAATAGCTCAATCTCCTTCCTTATCCTATGTTATGTACACGTCCATGGATGTCATGTCACTACTACTATATTTTTTCATCATTGTAACTTTATACTATTGCACAGTGTAACTTTGTACTATATATTTACATACGTTTACCTTCTTGCCAAAAGAAATATCACTTTGACATGGTGGTTTTGAAATCTACTCCTCAAATGTTTGTTCTTAAAAAACTAGATTCAGTCCCAGCACAATTCACCAGTGTCAAGGTTAACAAACACTAATCACAAGTTTACTAGTTACATATTCTCGCTGCTGAAAGGTCTTTAAAAATGTCTGCTGCGAGCTGAGCCTAGCCTCTCTGCTGCCTGAGGCCAATTATAAAAAGACCCCCCCCCAGGTCAAGAGTTTATATACTGGGCTTAGGGTAATATTCAATTGGGATACCCACGGATCACAAAATTGATAGAGAAGCCAGTCACCATGCTACCTGCCATAATGTGCATTTCCGCTGCCCTCGGCCTAAATGCCCCTTGTCTGCATCTTGCTCCTTCTCTGTACCCCTTCTGGAGAGTGCTGCTTTTTCTGTTGTACTGTCTATATAAGAAGGGGGTTACAGAAAAGGGGACACAAATACCACTTTTTCTAAGCCCCTGCACAAACCATAATGTCCCCTTGTCTTTGGCCTTTTCTTATGGGAAGAAATATATACTAACGAGTTAGAAAGGCACTCAATTTACCCCCCCCCCCCCCCCAAAAAAAAAAATGGGGATCTGTAGTGAGGCTAATGCATTAATGGATGAGGCTGACATATGCCATGTTCTGGTCATCCCCCCGTCGCAAGAGACTATAGGACAGGGCTAGTATACTTCTGAAAGAGTGTTTGGTTGGAGAGTGGGGACTGACCCAACGGTGTGTGTACTAGGCTGTGTGGGGAACGGGAGGGTACGGGGCAGAACAGCAGGCGATAGCCAAAATCCTATATCAATGCAGAAACAATAGCTACACATTGGGCTGGATGCTGTACCTCCTAGTATATCAGAAGTTAATAGAAGGTAAATATCACACTTTGTATGGAAATGGGGTTTACCTCAAGCGTAATGCATTGGGGAAGTTTTTGTAAAGCATGGAGTAAGGTTGGATTGCCCAAGACTAGAGTCGGAGGAGCTGCTCAGAAGGTGGAGACAAGTGTGCCCAGGGGGATTGTGAGGGCAGTAGGAGCTGGATAACGCAGGGCAGTGGTTTTGGTCAGCAAAAAAGGACTTAGCTTTGGACTAGGAGGACCGGACCGCTGGGAGGAGGGGAAGAGTTCGTTTAGGGAAGGGATGGGAGGGGTTTGTTTAATGTTATGGTCATGTGCTGTTTTTCTTATACTTATGACTGCACTAATGTATGGGTTTTTTTTTTTCGCAAAAGATGTAAATGTATCTGTAATAAAGACCATCTGATTAAAATTCTTTGACTAGAATACATATTAACGATTACATAATTAGCAATTTCATTTCAAGACTTATTAGGGATGCCGTCCGGGCCAGCTCTTTTTGACATCACAGGCTGTCCACCAATCTACTCCACCAGTATACACCCACCTCCTTCCCCTGCAGGAATCAGCCCACGCGCTTTGTATACCGAGCAATAACCATGGGTCTGGAGTACCGACCTCCACCATATCTGCATTTTACTTAGTGAAACTTGCCAATATATTTAATTTACATATATACAGAACAGCGACTCCTACCTACTGTGCATTGCCACATAGAGTTTAGCACTATGAACTGTATAGTACATCACATGTGATCTCACTTATAAAACACTGTCCTTAATAATATCAGGTGGTTTCATTACGACCCACTTCCATTTGAAGCATTCACCTCAAAAGAGGAAGTATACAGCTTCAATGGAATGGATGATACGTGCTTGACCCCTGTTAAAAATAGTTTTCATACAAACTACAACACTGTTGGAGATATTCAGAATCTTCTGTATATTTAAGTTGTGTTCATCTGTGTAGTTTCTGAAAGAAACGATAAGAAGACATTATAAGTAAAACTATATGTAACTTGCAATTTTTTCACATCATTTTTTCAGTAAACCGTATTTTTCGGACTATATATGGCGCACAAAAAATCCTTTGATTTTACTCCAGTGCGCCTTATATATGAACCTACTTCAGACAACAGCTGCTTGAACTGTGCACTGTCTGCCACCTGCTGTCATTCATCCTTATAATGAGGTGCGCCTTATACTCCGGTTTGCCTTATATATGAACCTAGATGTTTTAGCAGGCATTTATTGGCCTTATAGTCCTAAAAATACTGTACTTTAAAAAAAAAAAAAATGTGTTAAATTTATCATGTGGCTATACTTTATCAGATCACATTCAGTATCAGCGGTTTCTTGTCAGGTATATTTTAAAGAACTGCTTTGAATAATTACTCTACATTCAGCCCTCCAGGTTCCATTGTACCCAATCTCTTGATCCACTGCAATTCTTTAATAATTTTCTCCCTATCTCCACCTCTCCTCAGGGGTGGGACATGGTCTATAAGCATAAACCTTAAATCTCTCTCTTTGTGTTTGGCTTCTTTGAAATGACAAGGGACCAGTAAATCTGCCTTTCTTTTTCTAACTGTATATCTTTGACACAATCTTACCTTGAATTAATTAATTGTTTCTCCAATCCATAACAGCTTACAAGAGCATTGTAACACATATACCACGAACTCAGAAGAATTTGTTAAAAAAATGTTGCATGTCATACTATCTTTCACTGCTAGGGTGTATAAAAATACACCCCTTTATCATCAAGTTACAATTGACACAATTAAAACATGAGAAACTTCCCATTCTTGGTTTACCTGAAGGGGTTATCCGAGGGTATAAAAAAAGCCTTGGGTGGCTAGGATGAGATGGGCTAAAAAAATTGACATGTATTTACCTCCAGACATCCTTCGATCTCTCCAGTCCGAGCCCCATGTAAACAAACAGGTGCACGGAAGCCGCGCTGTATTCATCTACTGGGCAGCTAAGGTGGCTGTCTCTATTCCCAGCATTGTATCACGTGCGACGGGTGGGCGTGGCCACCTTGACTGGCCGGAATTTGAGCACAGCACGGAGGACCGCGGAGGTAAGTACATGTTTATTTTCTTTTAATCCGCCCCATCTGGCTCCACCAAAAGTTTTTTTTCTAACCTCAGACAACCCCTTTTACAATCTTTTATTCCTGGACCCACATCTGCTTGAACCACTCTATCTCAAATATTTTTGGCCCTACGGCTTAAAAAAAGGGGTGGTTCCCTTGGCTCTGATACATCATTATAATTGCTCCCCAATATTGGCCACTGCCTCCTCACAATTTTATCCCCTTGATCAATGTCCTCAGTGTATGCAGTGTCGTACTGGCATGTGTTGGGCCTACCAGAGGTGGTGATCTTGGGGACCCACCGTTCAACCATAAAATACCATTTAAAAAATCATATTATGTTGGATTAGAGATGAGCGAACATGCTCGTCGACGTTGTGCTCGGTCGAGCATTAGCGTACTCGAAACTGCTCATTGCTCGGACGAATACTTCGCCCGCTCGAGAAAATGGCAGCTCCCGCCGTTTTGCTTTTGGCGGCCAGAAACAGAGCCAATCAACAGCCAGAGACTCTGCACTCCACCCAGCATGACGTGGTACCCTTACACGTCGATAGCAGTGGTTGGCTGGCCAGATCAGGTGACCCTGGGATAGACTAGCGCTGCTGCCCCCGCGCTCTCTGGATCATTCTGTGTCTGGATGCGCTAGGAGAGAGCCTGCTGTCAGGGAAAGCGTTAGGGTGTTTCTATTAGCTTACTGTTAGGCAGAGTGGATTCTCCAAGAACCCAACAGCCCTTCTAGGGCTACAATAACGTTCTACTTTTTTTTTTTTATTTGCAGCTAGTACCATATTGTGAGGAATTTGCAGGGGGACTTGCTACCGTTGTGTTTAGCTCTTAGTGACACACATATCCACCTCAAACACCAAAGTGGGAAATTTATTAGGGTTTTATTTCAATTAGGCACAGTCTGCCATTTACTTTTTATTTACGTTTATTTTTTTAATAACTCAGTGTCATCTCATCTGGCATAGTAGTGTGCTTTCATACTTGGTCTAGAAAATAGCCATAGAGAACCAAACAGCTTACTTACGCCTACATAGCGTTATATATATTTGATTTCTGGTTGATCTGCTGTGGTGTACTTGCTGCAGTGCATCTACTAGCAAATTGTGAGCAATTTGTAGTGAGACTTGCGACCGCTGTGTTTGCGTTAGTGACGCACATATCCATTGCACAGACCGAAGTGGCAAATTTAGTAGGGGTGGATTTCAATTAGGCACAGTCTGCCATTTTTCCTTTTTTATGTTACGTTTATTTTTGTTCATAACTCTGCGTCATCTCATCTGGCATAGTAGTGTTCTTTCATACTTGGCTAGAAAATAGCCATAGGAGAATCTAACGGCTACTTACGCCTACAGAAGCGTTATATATATGAGTTTCTGGTTGATCTGCTGGTGGGCTGTACTTGCCTGCAGTGCACTCTACTAGCAATTGTAGCAATTTGTATGGACTTGCGACCGCTGTGTTTTGCGCTTATGCGCACATTATCCATTGCAAAGACCGAGTGGGAAAATTTAGTAGGGGTTGGATTCAATTAGGCACAGTCTGCCATTTTTCCTTTTTTATTTACGTTTATTTTGTTTCATAACTCTGCGTCATCTCATCTGGATAGTAGTGTGCTTTCATACTTGGCTAGAAAATCACATAGGAGAATCTAAACGGCTTACTACGCCTACAGTACGTTAATATATTTTGATTTTGGTTGATCTGCTGGTGGCTGTTACTTGCTGCAGTGCATCTACTAGCAAATTGTGAGCAATTTTGTAGCGAGATTGCAACCGCTGGTTTTGCGCTTAGTGACGCACATATCCATTGCAAAGACCGAAGTGGGAAATTTGTAGGGGTTGGATTTCAATTAGGCACAGTCTGCCATTTTTCCTTTTTTAATTTTACGTTTATTTTGTTTCTAACTCTGCGCATCTCACTGGCATCGTAGTTGCTTTCATACTTGGCTAGAAATAGCCATAGGAGAATCCAACGCTTATCTTACGCCTACAGTACGTTATATATATGGATTTCTGGTTGATCTGCTGGTTGGCTGTACTTGCTGCAGTGCATCTACAGCAAATTGTGCGCAATTTGTAGTGAGACTTGCGACCGCTGTGTTTTGCGCTTATGACGCACATAATCCATTGCAAAGACCGAAGTGGGAAAATTAGTAGGGGTTGGATTTCAATAGACAGTCTGCCATTTTCCTTTTTTATTTTTACTTTATTTGTTTCATAACTCTCGTCATCTCTCTGGCATAGTAGTGTGCTTTCATACTTGCTAGAAAATAGCCATAGAGAACTAAACGGCTTACTACTACAGTAGCGTTATATATATTTGATTTTCTGGTTATCTGCGGTGGCTGTACTTGCTGGCGTGCATCTACTAGAAATTGTGAGCAATTTGTAGTGAGACTTGCGACCGCTGTGTTTTGCGCTTGTGACGCACATATCCATTGCAAAGACCGAAGTGAAAATTTAGTAGGGGTTGGTTTCAATTAGGCACAGTCTGCCTTTTTCTTTTTTATTTTAACGTTTAGTTTTTTTCAATAACTCTGCGTCATCTCATCTGGCATAGTAGGGTGCTTTCATACTTGGCTGAAAATAGCCATAGAGAATCAAACTTGCTTACTGCCTAAGTAGCGTTATATATATTTGATTTCTGGTTGATCTGCTGTTGGCTGTACTTGCTGCAAGTGCATCTACTAGCAAATTGTGAGCAATTTGTAGTGAGACTTGCGACCGCGTGTTTTGCGCTTAGTGGACGCACATATCCATTGCAAAGACCGAAGTGGGAAAATTTAGTAGGGTTGGATTTCAATTAGGCACAGTCTGCCATTTTTCCTTTTTATTTTACGTTTATTTTTGTTCATAACTCTGCGTCATCTCATCTGGCATAGTAGTGTGCTTTCATACTTGGCTAGAAATACCCATGGAGAATCTAAACGGCTTACTTACGCTACAGTAGCCGTTTAAAAGATATTTGATTTCTGTTTCTGGTTGATCTGCTGGTGGCTGTACTTGCTGCAGTGCATCCTACTAGCAAATTGTGAGCAATTTGTTGTCGAGACTTGCAACCGCTGTGTTTTGCGCTTATGACGCACATACCATTGCAAGACCGAGTGGGAAAATTTAGTAGGGTTGGATTTCATTAGGCACAGTCTGCCATTTTTTCCTTTTTTATTTTACGTTTATTTTGTTTCATAACTCTGCCGTCATCTCATCCGGCATAGTAGTGTGCTTCATACTTGGCTAGAAAATAGCCATAGGATAATCCAAACGTCTTACTTACGCCTACAGTAGCGTTATATATTTGATTTCTGGTTGATCTGCTGGTGGCTGTACTTGCTGCAGTGCATTCTACTAGCAAATTGTGAGCATTGGTAGTGAGACTGCGACCGCTGTGTTTTGCGCTTAGTGACGCACATATCCATGCAAAGACCGAAGTGGGAATTTAGTAGGGGTTGGATTTCAATTAGCACAGTTCTGCCATTTTTCCTTTTTTATTTTACGTTTAATTTGTTTCATAACTTCTGCGTCATCCCTGGCTATGTAGTGTGCTTCCTACTTGGCTAGAAAATGCCATAGGAGAATCTAACGGCTTACTTACGCCTACGTAGTCGTTATATATTTTGATTTCGGTTGATCTGCTGGTGGCTGTACTTGCTGCAGTGCATCTACTAGCAAATTGTGAGCAATTTGTAGTGAATTGGACGGTGTGTTTTGGCGCTTATTACGCACATATCCATTGCAAAGACCGAATGGGAAAATTTAGTAGGGTTGGATTCATTAGGCACAGTCTGCCATTTTTCCTTTTTATTTTACGTTTATTTTGTTCTCATACTCTGCGTCATCTCATCTGTGCATAGTAGTGTGCTTTCATACTTGGCTAGAAATAGCCATAGGAGAATCTAACGGCTTACTTACGCCTACATTACGCGTTATATTATTTTGTTCTGGTTGATCTGCTGGGTGCTTACTTGCAGCGTGCATCTACTAGCAAATTGTGAGCAATTTGTAGCGAGACTTGCGACCGCTGTGTTTTGCGCTTAGTGACGCATATCCATTGCAAGACCGAAGTGGGAAAATTTAGTAGGGGTTGGATTTCATTAGGCACATCCTGCCTTTTTTCCTTTTTTATTTTACGTTTATTTTGTTTCATACTCTGACTCTGCGTCATCTCCTCATGCATAGTAGTGTGCTTCATACTTGGCTAGAAATAGCCTAGGAGAATCTAAACGCGCTACTTACGCCTACAGTAGCGTTATATATATTGATTTCTGGTTGATCTGCTGGTGGCTGTACTTGCTGCATTGCATCTCTACTACATTGTGAGCAATTTGTAGCGAGAACTTGCGACGCTGTGTTTTGCGCTTAGTGACGCACATATCCATTGCAAGACCGAAGTGGGAAAATTTATAGGGGTGGATTTCAATTAGGCACAGTCTGCCATTTTCCTTTGTTTATTTATACGTTTATTTTGTTTCATAACTCTGCGTCATCTCATCTGGCATAGTAGTGTGCTTTCATACTTGGCTAGAAATAGCCATAGGAAGAATCCAACGGCTTACTTACGCCTACATTAGCGTTAATTATTTTGATTTCTGGTTGATCTGCTGGTGCTGTCACTGCTGCAGTGCCTCTACTAGCAAATTGTGACAATTTGTAGTGAACTTGCGACCGCTGTGTTTTGCGCTATTGACCACCATATCCATTGCAAAGACCGAAGTGGGAAAATTTAGTAAGGGTTGGATTTCAATTAGGCACAGTCTGCCATTTTCCTTTTTTATTTTACGTTTATTTTGTTTCATAACTCGCGTCATCTCTCTGCATATTAGTGTGCTTTCATACTTGGCTAAAAATAGCATAGGAGAATCTAAACGGCTACTTACGCCTACAGTAGCGTTATATATATTTGATTTCTGGTTGATCTGCTGGTGGCTGTACTGCTGCAGTGCATCTACTAGCAATTGTGAGCAATTTGTAGTGAACTTGCGACCGCTGTGTTTTGCGCTTAGTGAGCCCATATCCATTGCAAAGAACCGAAGTGGGAAATTTAGTAGGGGTTGATTTCAATTAGGCACGGCTCATTTTTCCTTTTTATTTTAGTTTATTTTGTTTCAATAACTCTGCGTCATCTCAGCTGCATAGTAGTGTGCTTTCATACTTGGCTAAACATAGCCATAGGAGAATCTAAACGGCTTACTTACGCCTACAGTAGCGTTATATATATTTGATTTCTGGTTGAATTTTCTGTGGTGGCTGTACTTGCGGCAGTTATCTACTAGCAAATTTGGTAGCAATTTGGTAGTGAGACTTGCGACCGCTGTGTTTGCCGCTTAGTGACGCACATATCCATTGCAAAGACGACAGTGGGAAATTGTAGGGGTTGGATTTCATTAGCACATCTGCTTTTCCTTTTTTATTACGTTTATTTTGTTTCATAACTCTGCGTCATCTCTCTGGCATAGTAGTGTGCTTTCATACTTGGCTAAAAATAGCCATAGGGAAATCTAAATCACGGCTTGCTTACGCTACAGTAGTTTATTATATTGATTTCTGCGTTGAGCTGCTGGGGCTGTACTTGCTGCAGTGCATCTACTAGCAAATTGTGAGCATTTGTAGCGAGACTTGCAACCGCTTGTGTTTGCGCTTAGTGACCACCATATCCATTGCAAACCGAAGTGGGAAAATTTAGTAGGGGTTGGATTTCAATTAGGCACCATTTCGTCCATTTTTCCTTTTTTATTTTACGTTTATTTTGTTTCTACCCTGCGTCATCTCATCTGGCATAGTAGTGTGCTTTCATACTTGGCTAGAAAATAGCCATAGGAGAATCTAAACGCTTACTTACGCCTACAGTACGTTATATTATTTGATTTCTTTCTGGTGATCTTGGCTGTGGCTGTACTTGCTGCGCAGTGCATCTACTAGCAAATTGTGAGCAATTTGTAGTGAGACTTGCGACCATTGTGTTTTGCGCTTAGTGACGCACATATCCTTGCAAAGACCGAAGTGGGAAAATTTAGTATGGGGTTGATTTCAATTAGCACAGTCTGCCATTTTTCCTTTTTTATTTACGTTATTTTGTTTCATAACTCTGCGTCATCTCATCTGGACATAGTTGTGTGCTTCATACTTGGCTAGAAATAGCCATAAGAATCAAACGGCTTACTTACGCCACAGTAGCGTTATATATATTTGATTTCTGGTTGAGCTGCTGGTGGCTGTACTTGCTGCAGTTCTCTACGCCATTGTGAGCAATTTGTAGTGAGACTTGCGACCGGTGTGTTTTCGCTTAGTGACGCACATTCCATTGCAAAGACCGAAGTGGGAAAATTTAGTAGGGGTTGGATTTCAATTGGCACAGTCGCCATTTTTCCTCCTTTTTATTTTTCGTTTTATTTTGTTTCAATACCTGCGTCATCTCATCATCTGTTGCATAGTATTGTGTTTTCGTACTTGGCTGAAAATAGCCAGCCATAGGATAGCATCGTTTGGTTTTAAAAATCAAAACACAAAACAAAAAAAACAAAAAACACAAAAAAAAGTTAAAAAAAATTAAAGTTATAACTCTCATTTAAAATTTTAACCCGAGGGCTAGGGTAAAGGACGAGGGCGGGGAACGTGGGCGTCCAACTACTGCGGGGTCAGAGGCCGTGTCCTGGCCGGGGTGAGACACCACCTGCTTATGAGGGAGCAGGGGAACGCCGCAGAGCTACACTCCCTAGGTTCATTTCTGAAGTTACTGGGACTCGTGGTAGAGCACTGTTGAGCCAGAACAGTGCGAACGGTGATTGTCGGGGATTGCCGACAATGACTTCGAGCAATTTTGTCCACCAGTCGTCCTTCCACCATTCCGACCCATGTCACCGAAATCCGCCACCTCCAGCTCCTGCACCTCAACTCCCTCCCCCCCAGTCTTCCCCCTCCCAGGAAATTTGGCTTTGAACCGGCATACTCTCGAGAAACTGTTTTCTGGACCCTTCCCACAGTCACAAACCACTTGTCTTCTGCTGAGCAATTTTCCGATCCCCAGGTTTTACCACCCGTCACAGTCTGTGGGTGATGATGACCTTTTTGACGTAGTGGAAGTGTGTAAGAGGTGTCCGCATTGAGGAGACAAGACGGTTGTCAGACAGTGGGGAAGTTGTTGTCAGGCAGGAAGTCCGGGGGGGAGCAGACTAGGGATCGGAGGATGATGAGGTACAGACCCAGTGGGTTGATAGGCCGGGTGAACACAGTCTTCTGAACGGAGGAGAGTCCTCGACCAAACCGGTTGGAAGAGGCAGTGTGGGGCCCAGACGGAGAGGCAGGGCAGAGCTGGTGCTCAGCGCCAAAGTGTCAACTAGTGAGCTCCGTGGCGAGGGCTTTTGGGCGAGGGCTAGATTTTCAGAAGTCGGAGGTCCTTTATAAGGAAACACCGATGACCCGACGACTGTGGTGTCAACATTTGCCAAACCAGGATGCAGCAGGGGTTCCACCACTACTAAGCTCTTAACAACACCATACTGCCAGTGCATATGATTGCAAACCCCACTCAGGCAACAAGCCCGTTCACCCTCCCGGCCGTGCCACCACTGCTCCCTTCCCCTGTGTCAGCTGATATCAGCCCCCTGCCGGACCCTGCCACAAAACCCCATCGGCGCCTCCCGATTCCTCCACAGGCATCCACCAGCTTTCAGCTTCCATCCCACCAGACGCGTGGAGCTGGAACCAAATATAGTGCAACCCACCCGCACCCCAACCCTTATATCCACATCTCCAATTGCATTAGGCCTGGAGATGCGCCCTATAGGCTGTAAGAGACCGAGGCCTTTCGCAACCTCTTGCGGCGGCCGCCCCCGTATTTGGTCCCCAGCCGCCACTCAACTTTTCTCCCGGTGTCCGTCCCATCGCCCTGCAACCAGCACCGTTCAGACAAACATCACCCCGTGCCTGACCAACCCGTTTCTGACCAAGTCCACCCTGACCATCGGACACGTGGACGAGTGCTGCCGGGCAGGCCACTAGATATCGCTGACGGCACAGTGGGTTAACTTTTGAGGCTGGGACCGAGTCTGACCCTAGGGCTGGTCATATACTGTCCGACCCGCCGAGGATTGCGGGGCCTACCTAGGTCCCAGTGTGTTTCAGGCCTACTATAGCCTCCTCCTTCCCTCCACCCTCCTCCACCTCCTCCTCCGAACTACCATCCGTGGCACGGCGCCATCATCGGTAGCCTAGCACAGCCAGCAGTGCCGCGCTAAGCGACCCAGGGGCGGTGCTCAAACAGCTGAGCTAGGCGATAAAGGCACACCGCCCAGAGCTATTACAGGCATCACGCGCGACTGATCTGTGGCTGGCAAAACCGCTGACCTGAAGGCCAGCATGGTTGTGTGTGACAACGACGCCGTAACCTGGTGGCGGCTCTGCAACTCGGCGACTGACACATTGCCATGCCTGGCCCATTTGTTAAATCTGATCAGCGTTCCCTCAAGACCTCCCCAATCTGGTCAGATTTGCTCACGAAGGTTGCGCCGCATCGTGCGCATTCAGGAAGTCCAGCACAGATGCTGCCCACTCTCCAGGGCGCCGCAGCGCCGCCTCCAACTGCCCGCTCACCGACTGTTGTGCGACTGGCCCACGAGTGTAATTCCAACACTGACCAGTTTATCCGAGTTTTACCAGCAGCGCCAGCCATTGTACGACTGCGCGAGTCGAATTTCAACAGAAACTGGTAGCAGTCAGTCCCGGCTTCCTCAAGTCTACAATGAGGAGTGACGTGATGTCTTGTATCTGTCAGGTGCTGATTAACTTTGAGGAGTCAACACAAATGGTCATGGGCGATGCCGCCATCATCCGCTCACCATCCCGCTGCTTGGCCCTGTTGAAAACCTCTGATCACATGAAATTCCGGAAGCTTTGCGCTCGTCACACAACGGGGAAGAAGATTCCCTTGTTGATAGCCAAGCTCCTTAGGTCTTTTCTCAGTTTCTCAGCGCATATCGGAGGAGTGAGTGGAGTGAGGTGAGGAGGAAGATGAGGAATGGTTGTCGGGACACAAGAGGGGCTACCATATTGTTGAGTCCTCACTGTTCATCGTGGTATGGGCAGAAGAGAGATTAGAAGAGTTGGAGAGGAGGAAATGGACAGTCAGAGCCAGTGAGGTGGTGAATTCTTACGCGTTGTACCTGGGGCGCATATGGCGATTCATGCTAGGCTGCCTATCCCTTGACCCCGCGTTCAAATTTATCCAGTCCAGCAAGCACAGATTACTGGGTGTTTTGGTCCCCTTGAAAAATGCTCGAGTCTCCCATTGACTTCAATGGGGTTCGTTATTCGAGACGAGCACTCGAGCATCGGGAAAAGTTCGTCTCGAATAACGAGTACCCGAGCATTTTAGTGTTCGCTCATCTCTACTGAACACACAATAATACACAAGGTGAACAAGGGGTATTCCAACAAAGATAAGTTTCCAACAAAGACAGATATAAGTCAAACCTGTCTCTATCAGTCCTGGTGTACACAATTTCAGTTGCCCCTAGACACTTCTCTGTGACGGCCGTGCATGCTGAGTTTCTCTGTCTCTGCTCTGCACTGTAGCTCTGCCCCCTGCTGTCAGCACGGAGCTCACTCAGTGATACACAGGATCTGAGTTCCTGAGGAAGCAGCAGCCAGAGTAGAACTACAATACTAGTACAATGTTCAGAAGGTAAATGAAAGTGTACATACACCTGTACCCTGATAATCTAACCACATTTTCTGCTTCCAGTACTAGATGGATCATAATGGGGCTCATTTACTAAGGGTCTGAATTAGGCACTTTGGTCAGGTTTCCCGATGATTTCTGCCGAATTGCCCCAGGATTTTGGCGCATGCGATTGGATTTTGCCGCATCGGCACCGGCTTTCACATGGCAGAAATCGGGGGGCGTGGTCATCGGACAACCCGACGGATTCCGAAGAAGGTGAACACCAGCGGACCTCAGCGCAGCAGCAACACCTGGTGGATATCAGGCGCACGGACCTTGGTGAATCCCGGCAGACCCCAATGGAGAATGCACCGCTGGATCGTGACTGGACCAGGTAAGTAAATGTGCCCCGCAGTGTCTGGAATTTTGCACTAAGCAGCCTCAGCAGTGATAGGAGCTAGAAAAGCAATTAAACTAAAATTGTATTTTTTGTGTTAACATCACTAGGGGATTGCAATTTACGAATTTTCTTTCATGAGAAAAGTCATTTAAGGCCACCAGAGCTACAGTAAACATGTAATAATGTGGGAAGAAATAGCATTTTGACAAATTGACAGATTTTGAGAGGGGATTTTTTAATGACAAATTACAATGAATTAAAAAAAGTAGGGACAGTAACCAGGAAGTAAAGGCAGTAAAGAAAGGGAAGGGTAATAAAATTATCACCAAAGAATAGTGAATTAGTGGATATATTTTCTTCAGGCCACTAGTAGCAACACCGGCAAAATTTAGCGATGTGAGAAAGATAAAGGCTTTTATGACAAAAATGTTACACAGCACAAGGAACTGGCAGCATGGGCAGGTCCCGAGCAATTAATTTTTATAACAATAGAACTGGACAAGGTTCTGACGCCATTCCAAAGCAACTGCAGAAAAGCGTCTACTTTAAGAAGCCTAACAATATTTCCTCATAGTTTTATTGGTCATAGAGGAAACTTTATATTTCCTCTCACAAATAACTTCCCATGTAGTGACAACCAAGTGATATCAAATAACTTGGAGGGAAGTCGCTTCCCATTGAGGAACCTGAGACTTCTGTAAGGTGGTGGTTACACAGTCTCTAAGTGCAAATGGGGAGTGGTAGAAAGCCCTACATATGCTACAGTATAGGTCTCTCCTGGTGTTACTGACTATGTAGGACTTCTCCAGCTTCCACATGCTGACACACTTCAGACCATACTCCAGACACTGGGGGAGGAAGCCAGGAGTCCATCGACCCCTAAGACTCTACAAAAGGCAATATCCACACTACTTACCCACAGGAGACCATTATTTGAGTCCAGGCTACCAAAATTGACTTTCAGAAACATGAAGTCAAAGAAGACCTTTGGATTTAACATATCCAGTCTACCCTCTCTCCTCTGTAGGTAGGTTATCCCTCTTTTAACCGGGTTCAACCTTTTCCCCCATAAAAGCTGGAAGAACAGGCCTAGCGAAGAAAGACTCTTATCCAGGTTGAGCAGAGACCAGGAGGCCTCCAAGTAACTTCTGATGACTGCAGACAACATCTCCACCTCACGAGGCTCAGATATTACCACAGTCACATCATCCGCATAGGCAACTACCTTCAGAGGTAAGCAATGGGGGACTGGTACCCACAGAAAATCACACCCCTGCAGAAACAAGTCTATGGCAAACACATACAGCAGTGGACTCAGGGGGCAGCCCTGCCTCTACCCTGAAAGTGTCCCCCTGCCAACCATTAATCAGAGGAAAGCTCTTCGCCTCTCCATACAAAGTTCTCAATCTATCCCAATCAATAAATTGTTCCCGGAATACCGTACTTTGACAAAGTGGCCCATAGATAACCGTGATCAACCCTGTCAAAGGCTTTAGCCTGGTCCAGACCTACAACATATCTCCCACACCTCAGGGCTTTATATCTCTCAAACATCTCTCTTATGGAGATGACTGCTCCAGAAATGTTCCGTCCTTTTATTGTGCCATACTGAGAGCCTGCAAACGGTGCCGGGGACAAAAAGACTAATCTAGAGTTTTTGCCAGAATCTTCCTGTCGACATTCAAGAGGGTGATCGGCCTCAAGTTCTTTTTAGTTTTTTCACTTCCATTTTTCACTCACCAACATCAAAAATCTATAACTTTTTTATTTTTCCACATAAAGAGCTGTGTTATGGCTTATTTTCTGCCTAACAAATTGCACTTCATAGTGACGGTATTTAATATTCTATGGCGTGTACTGGGAAGCGGGAAAAAAATTCCAAATGCAGTGAAAATGGTGAAAAACCACATTTGTGACGTTTTCTTGTGGGCTTGGATTTCACAGCTTTCACTCTGCGTCCCAAATGACATGTCTACTTTATTCTTTGGGTCGGTACGATCATGTGGATACCAAATTTGTACAGGTTTTATAATGTTTTCATACATTGAAAAAAATTAAAACCTCCTGTACAAAATATTTTTTTTTTATTTTGCCATCTTCTGGGGCCAATAACTTTTTCATACTTTGGTGTACGGAGCTGTGGATAGTGTAATTTTTTGCGAATTTTGATGGAGTTTTCATTATTATAATTTTTGGGACTATGCGACCTTTTGATCACTTTTTATTAATGTGTTATATTTTTCAAAATGGCAAAAAAAAGGCCATTTTCGACTTTGGACGCTATTTTCCGTTACGGGGTTAAAACGTAGTGATTAAACATTATCATATTTGATAGATCGGGACTTTTCGGCCGGGCGCGATACCTAATGTGTTTATGATTTTTACTGTTTATTTATTTTTAATCAGTTCTAGGAAAGGGGGTGATTTGAATTTTAGGTTTTTTATTATAATTTTTTTTTTTTAACTTTTTTTTTTTTTACTTTTACTATTTTTCAGATCCTAGGGTACTCTAACCCAGGTAGTCTGATCGATCCATCATATATTGCATACTACAGTATGGCAGTATATGGGGATTTATTTCCAGCATTACAATGTGCTAATTGCACATTGTAATGCATGGGTTAAAACGAAGTAGCCTCGGGTATTCGGAACACCCGAGGTTACCATGGCGACGGATCGCTGCTCCCCGTGACGTCATCGGGGAGCAGCGATCCACGACAAGATGGCGGCGCCCATGCGGCGCCATCTCTTTGAAGCCGCCGGCAGCAGTGTTACCGGTAAGCCTTTGCTGCAATATGCAGCAAAGACGTACCGGCTATGGAGAGGGCTCGGCCCGCGCCGTACTAGAAGGGGTTAAAGTCACCCGCCATGATCACAGAAACAGATGTGAAAAGATAGAGCTTTGTTTCATTAAATAGATTCACCCTTTCAGTCTGCAGACCATAGATATTAATAAGGCGGAGCCTCCTACCTCGGATGGTAACCTCCCGCACCAGACACCTTCCCATCAATACGTCTGTTAGTTTATGTATGGGGATACCGTGGGTATTAAAGAGTATGGATACCCCAGCACAAGGATTCACAGACAGTGACCAGAAGGATGGACCAAAGTGCCATTCTCTGCTTCTCGTAAAAGACTAAGAGTAGTGAGAAGAGTCTCCTGTAAGATAAAGACATCAGCATCTAGATAGTGGAGATGTTCATACACTGCATGTATTGTCTTCCTTGCCCTAATGCTATTTACATGATTCAAGATGACTTTAAGGTGAAAGTTCACCATTAGAGTCATAAGAAGAAGCATAGAGAGTAACCCCATTATCAGAGATCTGAATCTGAGCCCCCGTCTCTATGTCTGATTCAGACTTTGGCCCTACTGCATGAGGTCTCCATTTAAGGGGAGATTTGCATCTGGCTCATCATCATATTCTGCCACCATTCACTAAATCTGTTCGCAGTCATGGTCACATCTGCAGTTCTGTCCACTCTTAGATGATTTTATGGACAGTGGCCAACTCACCCTCTGGCTTACGGCTGTATGTATACTTCTTCCTTCTCTTTATAGAAGTTAGTGCTTGAGAACGAATGGGCACTGAGCATGGTACAACCTTGTGGACAACCTACATGTTCCCCTCAATGATTTGTGTTTGGGACTGGTCTGGTCCTGGTGTGGTGTTGCGCTGGGGTTGGTCTTTTGACGGTATGGTGTCACTTTCCATCCACAGAGGTTCTAGCCCAGTCTGAGCTGACCCTGACAACAAAGCCTCCTCCTCCCTCATGTCCTCTCCCCCTGCCAGCACATCTTCATCAGGGTAGGTCTTGCAGATGTTATGCCTGCATTCGGACAATTCCTGTGGGCATGCCCCATCTCTCCACACAGATTATAACGGATGTTCTGGCAGTCCGCACTCACATGGCCGATGTCCCCACATAGGCTGCACTTTATCAGGGTGCAGTTACTAGCCACGTGACTGGCTCTACCACACTTAAAGCATCTGCGGGGCTAACCTGCATAGAAGCATACCAGCTTCTCACGCCAATGAAAAAAGAATTGGGCAGACGTTGGGTCATATTAGGGTACTGGTGTAACCTCACCAGGACTTTCCACCCTCCTGTCCAGATCCCATCTTCATCCCTGGTCACAGTGAGCATTGACATGAGGTCACAGTTTCTCCTGAGCCAGAGCACAATATCCTGTAGGGGCACAGCTTCATTCCAGAAGATGATGGTGACACTAACAGTATCAGGCTTAGAGATGGGGATGAAGCTGAATTTATTCCACCCCTCAGCATTTCGGACCCTGGAGAAATTTGCCCAGAACCGGTACAGGTTGCACATCAACTTGAAACTTATATCGTATCCTTAGCGGTCTGGGAGGTTTATCACTGCTAAGATGTCACTAGGAGAGAAACCTAGCAGCGATCTTACAACAAACCTCCGGTCAGGAAGGTTTTCCTTGGCCCCTGTGTGCTTGGCCCCTGTGTACTAAAGTAAGCAGCTCCCCGTGCTAAAACAAATGCAGCAGTGTTACAATGATAGCGTTATCGGAAACCTTCGTTAGTGCTATCCAACACCGCTGCAGAGTACAATAGAAATGCCTATTCATGAGGGGGTGGAATTAGGGGACGGTGACTGCCGCATGACGCACGGCAGTCACCGCCGAGCTATGGTGTGAGCGGGGTGGTCTGGAGAAGAGGCAGCCCCCTCATGAGGCAACCCCCTCACTAGATAGAGTTATCGGAGATTGTAACACTGCTGCATTTATTTTAGCAGTAGAGCTGCTTACTTTAGTGCCGAATTTTTGGGTGACAGATCTTCTTTAAGCACAGCAGATAATAGATTTTTGTGTAAGAATATTAGAGTACCAACCAAACATGTTACTTTCAGCTATATGAATAAAGAATATTATTATCATTATTATATCATTGCCCTATAGGTGCAAATTAAAAAATTCTCTAATATGATTATAATCTTTCCCTTATACACAAGAAAATAATTGTTATAATCCTGCCCCCATCTACCGTATTTTTCAGACTATAAGGCGCACAAAAAAATTCTTTGATTTTCTCAAAAATCCAAGGTGCGCCTTATAGTCCAGTGCGCCTTATATATGAACCATACTTACAGACAACAGCTGCCTTGTACTGTGCACAGGTCTGCCACCTGCTGGTCATTCATTCTTATAATCAGGTGCGCCTTACAGTCCAGTGCACCTTATATTGAACCCAGACATTTTTAAGCAAGCATTTATTGCAGTGCACCTTATATATGAACCCAGACATTTTGGCAGGCATTTATTGATGGTGCGCCTTATACTCCGGTGCGCCTTACAGTCCGAAAAATACTGTACTTGGATATGACACCATTTAAGTACCTTTTGCACAAATTTCTTAGACCAAACAAACATTCTCACATGTAGGTCTCTATCATGTGAATCATCAGAGATCAATTATTATGTTGGTAAAAACTGTTAACACCTTAAGGACACTGACCTTTTTCTGCTTAAGGACAGAGCCCAATCTGTCCCAATCTGACATGCATCACTTTATGTGGTAATAACTTTTGAATTCTTCAACATATTTTGTTTTTATAGATAAGAAATGTGTTTATTTATGAAAAAATTTGAAATTTGGAAAAATTCGCATTTTTTATGTTTGAAATATTCTGCCTTGCAAAGAAATAGTCAAGACATCCAAATCAATTTCTAAATAGCGTTAGCCATATGTTTCTTTTAAACATTCTTTTAGTATATTAAATGGTTAGCAAATTTATTACTACATTTACATATAAAGTTTCAAAGAAATTTTAAAAGGCTTATAAAACAGAAACTTCCTTAAATCATCAAACTTGCCCTTTAAAAAAAACTTTTAGGTTGTTTTTTTTTTTTTTTTTTTTTATAACATTTTTTATTAAATTTTTAATATTTGTACATATATACTGTAGCATAATATAAGTTGCCTTACATATCATAACTTTCTCAAAGAATAAAGTCTCAATGAGGGTAAAGTCCATCTTCTTAGCTGTTTTATAATAGTTGTTGAATCATAATGATATGCGGTGAGCATAAGTATACATTTCCCCTAATTGAGCATTGCTAAGGAACCTATATGGTACAGTATGTCAAAAGATCCATCAAATACAAAGTAGACAAAAAAAAGAACAAAACAGTTCAAACAGTTCAAACAGTGACCTGAAGATAACAAAAGGTTTAGCTTTGTTTACCCTTGATATAGAGGGCTATTTATCCACTTTTCCCAAGCAGGTTTATACTTGTGGTAATTGTTTTCCTGTAAGGAGATATGTTTCTCGTATAGACAGTTGGTGTTCACTTGGTTAATAATTTCGCTTACCCCGGGGCGTTGAGTTTCCTTCCAATGTCTCGTGATAACTATCTTGGTGGCTATTAAAGTATGGGTAATGATTGTTCTAATAGAGGCTGGGAATGTCTCTATACCAATCAGTAGTAATGCTGTTGCAGGCGAGGGTGTGATGCTGTAGATTAAGGTGTTGGAAAGAATTTTAAATATTTCTTCCCATAATGGTTTAATTACCGGGCACGACCATAAGACATGTAATAAAGATCCTCTAACTCCACAGTTCCTCCAACAGAGGGGGGATGTCGAGGGGTAAATTTTATTTAATCGGGAGGGGGTGAAATACCACCTCATGCGGGTTTTGGCCAGTGCTTCTTGCTGAGAAGTGCACCTTATTAGTGTGTTTGCTGTTGAAATGGCCTTACCCCATTGCTCTTCTGTAAATGATGCGTTGAGGTCTAGTTCCCATTTGGTCATGTAGGGGAGTTTGGTAAATATTTTTTTGTTTTCTAATATATTATAAAAAAATGATATTCCCTTCTTTATGCCTGATGTAGCTTGTAGTTTATGTACGATTTCCTGTTTTAACTTTGGACACGGTGTGGGGGTGGATTTAAGGAAACTATGTATTCTCACATACTTGAGAAAATCTGCTGTTGGGAGAAAATATTTTTGCATGAGATTAGTATAGGGTGAGATTTCCCGGTTGGTGAGGATTTCCTTAATGGTGTGGATTCCATTTGTGTACCAAGTGTTTAAGTTCAAGTTTGGGATAATCAGCTCTAACAAATTAATTGGGATGTGTTGAGGAGGGATCTCCTCTTCTTCTTTTTGTGTTAGGATTAATTTCCCCCAGGCTCTATCGGTGGCTTGAGTCGTTAAAAGTTTAGAGGGAGGAGGTTTGATCTTCCATGTGTGGATCAGTATTCTGTTTCTAAGGTGTATGTTTTTTTGGTAATACGTTTCAATATTTGTCCAAATTTTGTCAGGAGAGTCATTCCACCAGTATTGTGACTGATCTAATATTGCTGCATAATGATAATCTTTTAAGTCAGGGAATCCTAGACCACCAGCATTTTTGTTTTTAGATAGTGTTTTAAAGGCAATCCTAGGATGTTTACCCTGCCAAATGAATTTGTTAAATTGTGTTTTAGCTTTAACAAAGAAGAAATCTGGGACTGGGATTGGAATTGTGCGTAGTATATATAAGTATTTCGGGAGAACCATCATTTTATAGGTTGCAGCCCGGCCGAACCATGAAAGGATAGATTTAGAGTATTTCTCCAGTTCTTTGTTTACATTAGCTATCAGGGGCAGAAAGTTAGTTTGATATAATTTGCTTACTGGGTATGTCAGATCTATTCCCAGGTATTTAACGCTTTGATCCCTCCAATTCAGACTATACCTTTGTTTTAGGTTGTTCAAAACGTTCTTTTGAACATTGACCGGGAGAATTTGTGTTTTATTGTTATTTATTTTATAATACGAAATGGTACTGTACTTTTCTATTATTGCAAATATATGTTTTATAGAGGATTCTATGTTTGTGGCGAATAGGATAATGTCGTCGGCAAACAATCCAATTTTGTGTTCTATGTTGCCGATCTTTACCCCTTGGATGTCTGGGTTATTTCTTATTATTATTGCAAGTGGTTCTATAGCTAATATAAATATTATGGGTGACAATGGGCAACCTTGTCTTGTTCCATTCGATAATTTGAGTACCCTGGAACGAACTCCGTTAACAAATACTGTGGTTGATGGGAAAGAGTATAGTGATTTAATAGCCATGAAGATATGGCCTTTAAGACCGTATTTTTGGAGAACTGCAAAAAGATATTCCCAGTTTACCCTGTCGAATGCTTTTTCAGCGTCGACAGTTATGAAAGCAGCTGGGATGTTATTCATTTCACAGTGTTGTATTAAATTTATAGCCCTTCTGGTGTTATCTGGAGCTTGTCGTGTGGGTATAAATCCCGCTTGGTCGGACCCAATCATAATTTTAAGTAATGGTTTAAGCCTCATAGCTAATAATTTAGCGAATATTTTTATGTCTTCATTTAATAAGGAAATTGGGCGAAAGTTGCTAGGACGGTCAGGAGATTTCCCAGGTTTAGGGAGGGTTATAATTATGGCTTCTAAGAGTTCTTTAGGGAATTCCCCGGTATGCGAAGCTAAGGAGTATACCTTGAGTAGGTAGGGGGTTAAGATCTTTGCAAATTTTTTGTAATATGCCCCTGTGAGGCCGTCTGGGCCTGGAGCTTTGTTCTGAGGGAGTGTTTTAATAATTTTACTGATTTCTTCTTCCGTTATAGGTTCATTAAGTTGTGCTAATTGGGTATTTGTAATTTTGGGGAGTTGCAGTTTGTCTAAAAAATTGGATATAAGATCTGTTGTGGGTGGGTGCACTAAATTATTGTTTGCAAGGTTGTAAAGTTCTGAATAGTATTCCATAAATCCATTTGCTATATCTCTGGGTGACATTAATTTCTTTTCTGTTTTGTGGTGAAATAAGTAGGGGATCTTAGTTTTCTGATTGCGCTGTTTTAAGTGACGGGCCAAAAGTGCACCAGCTTTCTGACCTTGTGCGTAGTATCTTATTTTGAGTTTCTGTAAAGATCTGGCATATTTATCTAATAGTAGGTTACGTAAATTGGTTCTGGCTGATATTAGAGCTTCATTAATTGATGAGGAGGGAAGTGTTTTGTTTTGTCTTTCGAGAAATTCTATTTGTAGCATTAAAGATGTTATTTCTCTATTCCTTTCTCTACGTAGCCTACTACCTAGTTTAATTAAGTCTTCTTTTATATACATTTTGTGTGTTATCCACAGGGAGAAGGGATTGACCAAGTCATTGTCATTAAGGGAGAGGAACTCCCTCAAGCTTGTTTCTATGATGGCTGCGTTTTCTGGTTTGGCCAGGTCTGACATGTTCAGCTTCCAAATAAAATCTGTGTTACATGAGGAAGTGTCTTTGAAGGTGACCTCCACTGGGGCATGGTCTGACCACTGTATATTACCTATTTGAGAGGATAACATCCTATCTAATAGAAATCTATCCGTAATAATCATGTCGATTCGAGAGTAGGTTTTGTGTCTCGGGGAGTAGTAGGTAAAGTCCCTTTCCGTGGTATGGTGGATTCTCCATATGTCGTAAAGATTATTTTCCCACAGCAGTGGGTTTAAAGTGAAATTTCTATGGGAGGATTTAGAGGTGGTGTCGTGTTCTGTGTTGCCTATTGAGTTAAAATCACCACAGATAAGCAATGCTCCTTTTTTAACCTTCTCGATCTTGGTAAGTAGTTTTTTCAGAAAGGGGCCTTGCCTTTTATTGGGCGCATACAAATTTACAATGGTGTATTCTAGGTTGTTGATAGTACAAACTATGATAATGTAACGGCTATATGTGTCTATGTAGGTATTGTGTATAGACAGTGCAATTGTGTCTTTAAATGCTATCAATACCCCTCTTTTTTTTTTTTCAAATGTTGACGCAATGATTTCAGGGAACCTTGCGTGCGATATTTTAGGAGGGTTTTTGACACATACATGGGTTTCCTGAATACAAATTATGTCCCCCTTGCTCTCCATGGCTTGTTTCCAAAGCATAGATCTTTTAAAGGGACTGTTAAGTCCTTTAGCGTTTAGTGAGAGTACTTTGATACTCATGGCGGGAGGAAATTTTCCCCGCTGTGACACAATGGCAATACATCACAATATCTAACAAAAGCTGGTAGCCCTGTACAATGGCAATAGCAAAACATGGTTAAAATTTTCAGGTCAAACATAACAATACTGTGTCTAACTAGTGTTGAGAACACAGCGAACAACAGAAAAGTACTAATATCACCTGTTTAGTACTGGTTTAGAGGTGAGGGTTTGGATTGTCTCTGTGGAAACATGAGAAACCAGAGATTACCAACTTGTAACCGCCTTAGGATTTGCATTCTGTTTTAGCTCAGATCATTTGGTGTTGGTGTGCCATTCTGGGTTGATCCTTGTATTTGTTGTAGGTCTTGTTTTTGCCAGTATGATTTTTTCCTTTGGTATGCCCCAAGATTCCAGTAAACCGAAGCCTTCTTCAAGTGATTTAATTTGTATTATGTTACTTTGTCGCTTTACCAAAATTTTTGTTGGAAAGCCCCATCTGTACTGGATATCGTGGTCTCTTAGGAGAGAGGTTATAGGGCCGAAATTTCTTCTTGCTTGAAGAGTTGCAGCTGAAAGATCCACATACAGCTTAATTGTATCATATGGAGCGGGTAGGTTCGGTAGTTTTCTTGTTTGTGTCAGGAGTTGCTCTTTAACATGATAGAAAGTAAATCTGGCCAACACATCTCTTGGGATAGTGTCGGGTAGGTTGTTAGGCTTAGGTATACGATGTGCTCTGTCTATGCTGAGTTCATAATCAGCGAGGTGAGGGAGTATTGTTTTGGTCATCTTTTGTACATATGTGCGTAGTTGGGAGTTAGATATTGATTCTTGAATAGGGGGGGCGTGGCTTGGCCGCAGGAGACAATGGCCGCATGATACCGGAGCTCTGCCACTAGTACCGCCGAACAGCGCATTTATAAGGCAACCAAGCGAATCAAAAGCTGCCACGATGCCCAATGCCACCGGGGCGCAATCCGGCAGGAAGCGGGGGGCAAAAGATCAGCCCATTAAACAGCCGCAGCAACATCTCCGACCAGACCCTGCGACCGCGCCGAAAAATCAAGATGGCGCCGGCCGCCTGCAGCACAACCCGAGCACACGCTCGAGAGGAGCGCTGGAACGTCTAAGCTTTGGCAGACAGCCAGGTAAAGCCAGTGGTGCAGGAGATTCCCATGCACAGGAGGGGAAAAGCAGGAGCCTGCACAAAAAATCCCTGCCAGGAACATCTAGATCGCCAGAAGGCACAGAAGATGAAAATAGCATGCCTCCCTTGATCTTACCTCCCAGCAGCAGCAGCCCAGGGAGCTCCTCTCCATCAGCGTCTATCTGCTCTGCCCCTAACAGCCTGGACAGCACGGAGTCCCCATCAGGAAGCCCTGCAAAACAGAAACTGAAGCACAACAATGAGCTCTATGAGCAAGAGGTGAGCAACTCAGCACCATGTAACCTAACTACTGACAAAGAGACTGACATGTTTGCTACCCTGCAAATATATATCTGAAAATATGCTTAAAACTATGCTGACAGTCCTCAGGTCATCACTACAGAAAGACATTTCTACTTTGATAAAACCTCTACAAAGTACCATAGAGGAGGTGGGAGATAGAGTTAACCATGTGGAGAACAAAATGGCGGAATACGCCAATGCATTCAATGATCTTGCAGATTCACATAACGCTCTGGAAGATTCCGTCTCATCAATCCAAGCTAAGTTAATAGATACAGAAGATCGTGACAGACGGAACAATATTAAAATTAGGTTGTTTTTCAACTCTTTATTTGTTTTGTAGTAAAAAATTGGAAAAAAAAGCAGGTAACAGCTACCAGAAGGGGTTAACTGGGAAACATAAGGGGTTAACAAGTAGGAGGTGTGCATGTTTGCTGAGTTTTGGGCACTGTGATGGGCACAAATCACTTCAGATAGCTCTTATCTATGATCTCCTGACAGGAATGAGGAGATCAGAGCTGTCGATACAAGATATTAATTTTCTTTTACATTTTTAGCAATGACTGGTCAGTAATATTTGACTGAATAATCAAAGCAATCACTGTGCAGGGGCAGCTGTGAGAGGTCTCGGGAGTAATGACCCTGAGGATCAGGATCTATGACAGCTTTTGCCACCATGTGTTTACAGAGGGTGACACTTTAACTGCATGACGATATAGATCGTCCAAATGCCACAACAGCTAGCTTATCATGTTGAGTTATTTCTCCTCTGTCTTCAACCAGTTAATCTGGATTTTTGTCTGATTATTTTAGAACCTTGTCCTTCGACAAACTTAGAAGTTAATAGAATCAAGATTTATCATTTCTTATGGAAAGAGGAATCAATAAAAAAGATGATTTAATTTGACTCGGGTGGAGGTCTAGCCCTCAAACAATTAAGGGAGATTTTTAATGGTACAAGACATATATACAGGAGAGGGTAATTTACTACAAATTGTCAGAAGATTCCCCAAACTGTGTCGAATTAATTTGTTTGTTTGGAGGAAGGAATAATTCAGTCCAAAGGTAAAGTTTCTAGTAAATAAAGGTTATTGGCTAGATGTTTATGTCTGACCCCAGCTCCGGACCCTGTCCTCTTTCACTCGTGCCTAAAGTTAAAACGCATGTTTCCACCTCCACCTGAGAGGTTGGGGGAGTGGGTTGACACATCATCTTCAACCCTGGACATGATTGTCCCCCACATTTCTACAGGATAATAAACATCTGCTCTAGAAGATGGAAAATGTTGAATTGAAGAATCGATGTGAATAGGCTATGTATTATGTGGTCGCTGTTGAAATCAACATGATTAAATTCAATCAAAAAGGTCACAGAAGAGACAACTCCCTGATTGGGACACAAATGGACATTTGAAAGCATACCAAGTGGGATGATAACCTGATAAAGCAGGTTCACCCTATTGTGAACCAACTGATGGTATCAAACTCATGGAGCCGAACTCTCCCATTATTATGGGACATAAATCAGCACCGTTGTGTAATTTACAAACAAGTAGTGGTATGCGGTGCCCTCTTATCATAGTTATGTTAGGAGAACAACTGTGATTGTTTACTGGGTTGCTGATATTGCCTTAGGCCAATGTGGCTCAAAGGCTACCAGAAATACAAGGACGCCATCCACAGGGGAACAATAAACACTATTACAAAATTGATTCAGTAAGCCCTATCTTCTTACCAGAAGCTGATTGTGATATTATTCCATATATGTACAGGACCAAATGTGTAGCTTGACACGCACTTACCTGCACCCAGCCTAGCTTGGTGAACTCCGGCGGACCTCGGCGTACTTCAGCGCAGCAGCGACATCTGGTGGACATCGAGCACACTACCTTGGTGAATCGCCGGTTTACACGAATCAGCATCGGAGAACCCGCCGCTGGATCGCGAATGGACCGGGTGGGTAAATCTGCCCCACTGTCTCCTTCTTCAGATCTAACAGTAAACAAATCTATAAATTCATCTATTATATATATCTATATATATAGATATATATATATATATATATATATATCTATATACACAACACACTCACACTATGTAAACTTCATACAGACTAAAGGATTGAAATAAAAAATATGGATGAAAAATAGTTAAACATTGCTAGGTAATAATATAAAAATAAAAATCATAAACAGCCATTACAGAAGTTCATGATAAAGTTCAAGAGTGAAATTACCCTGTTTCCTCTAAAATAGGACATCCCCGAAAATAAGACCCAGTGAAATTTTGTTCAAGCTTACAAATATAAGGCCTTCTCTGAAAATAGGACCTAGCGGCAGTCATTGAGTCATTGCAGCAGACACCATACATTAGTATAACTAGATATTTTAGATACTACATGAGGTTGTGACATGGTAGAATAATTCATGGGATAAAATAACTGACTGATACAAGCAGCGACCCGGATAAGAAGGGCTCATTTAAGGAAAGTGCTATTGCTTAACATGAAAGATTGGGGCCAATGATTCCAATAGAAATGGAGTCACAAGAAATTCAGAGTTTTGAGAGTTTTAAGGATGTTAGAGAAGTTGATTTTTCGTTCAACAATAAATGTGAATTCTTGTTCATGGAAAAAATAAGACATCCCCTGAGAATAAGACCTAGTGCCTGTGTGGGATATATTCCTCTACATACGCCATTTTGGATCAAGCGGACCTCATTTTAGTCTTAGCTGGAGGTTATGTTGACCACTGAATCATAAAATGGCTGACAAACTTCATTTTGTGTGAACTGTTTAGAAATTACTGTGTCTTCATTATTGCTACCTTATCTTTTTGCAGCTTCTCTGCGTGAAAGCCATGAATTGCCCACAAGGGCAATTAATACAAGCATTCTGTCTCCCTGGAGACAGTGCTCTGAGTGAGAAATAATATTTAAAGTTCATCTTCATGTTTTGGGAAAGTGAATTTATAGGGAGATATTCATTATGGCCAATAGCAATGCAGTATTTTATCACCTTTTCACGCCCCTATGAAACTGATCTTCTGTGTTTCATATACACTTTATTAGGTACACCATGCTAGTAACGGGTTGGACCCCCTTTTGCCTTCAGAACTGCCTCAATTCTTCGTGGCATAGATTCAACAAGGTGCTGGAAGCATTCCTCAGAGATTTTGGTCCATATTGACATGATGGCATCACACAGTTGCCGCAGATTTGTCGGCTGCACATCCATGATGCGAATCTCCCGTTCCACCACATCCCAAAGATGCTCAATTGGATTGAGATCTGGTGACTGTGGAGGCCATTTGAGTACAGTGAACTCATTGTCATGTTCAAGAAACCAGTCTGAGATGATTCCAGCTTTATGACATGGCGCATTATCCTGCTGAAAGTAGCCATCAGATGTTGGGTACATTGTGGTCATAAAGGGATGGACATGGTCAGCAACAATACTCAGGTAGGCTGTGGTGTTGCAACGATGCTCAATTGGTACCAAGGGGCCCAAAGAGTGCCAAGAAAATATTCCCCACACCATGACACCACCACCACCAGCCTGAACCGTTGATACAAGGCAGGATGGATCCATGCTTTCATGTTGTTGATGCCAAATTCTGACCCTACATCGAATTGTCGTCAGCAGAAATCGAGACTCATCAGACCAGGCAACGTTTTTTCCAATCTTCTACTACTGTCCAATGTTTGATGACTCTGCTCAATTGTAGCCTCAGTTTCCTGTTCTTCTTTCTTAGTGAAAGGAGTGGCACCCGTGGGTCTCTGCTTGCTGTAGCCTATCTGCCTCAAGTTCGACGTCTGTGCGTTCAGAGATGCTCTCTGCCTACCTTGTTGTACGGGTGGAGCGATTGTGAGTCACTGTTGCCTTTCTTTCAGCTACAAACCCAGTCCGCCCATTCTTGCTCTGACCCTCTGGCATCACACAGGCATTTCCACCCACCAGAACTGCCGCTCACTGGATGTTTTTTCTTTTTCGACCATTCTCTAGTAAACCCTAGAGATGGCTTGCGTGAAAATCCCAGTAGATCAGCAGTTTCTGAAATACTCAGACCAGCCCTTCTTGCACCAACAACCATGCCACGTTCAAAGTCACTCAAATCACCTTTCTTCCCAATACTGATGCTCGGTTTGAACTGCAGGAGATTGTCTTGACCATGTCTACATGCCTAAATGCACTGAGTTGCCGCCATGTGATTGGCTGATTAGAAATTAAGTGTTAACGAGCTGTTGGACAGGTGTACCTAATAAAGTGGCCGGTGAGTGTATGTGGCTGCGTGTTAATAAAGTGGGAGATTCTGCATTTTCTAAGAGACTGGTGTGTCTTAGTGTGTGTTCTCGTCCTGGTACCTAGGAGCCATTTTTGGCTATAAAGGGTTAATTCGAAAGTCACCTTGCAAATGATAAGGACTGTTTTGAGTCCTAGATAAAAAATCTCTGACATGCCTCTTTAGGAGCAAAAATTAATATAAGCCACTGGAGCTTATTTACTAAGGGTCGCGGATCGTACTTTCGTCAGACTGTTCGCCATTTTCGGGATCTGCGCAGCTTTGACAGGTATTTAACAGGTGTCTGCGCTGGGATTTTGGCATGGCTGCGCCGACTCATGCGACACAAATTGGGGAACATGTCATTGGACGATCTAACTGATTCGAACTGTGTGCGGGATTTAACTTTCAAATTGTGTCGCAAGATCAAGCGCTGACATACACCAGGAATAAGAAGGTGACCTCCATCGGACCTAAATGGGGAAGCAACACATGCAGGATATCAGCGCATGATCTTAGTGAATTGCGGCACAGTGCATTATCGTCAGACAATGCACTTTCGGTGAACTCCTCAGCCCAGGTAAGTAAATGTGCCCCACTGTATTATTTTTGGGGAAACATGATAGTTGTCATTCTGCTGATGCTCCTTTCTAGTATATTTCTAAACAATAAGGAAATAAAATACATGCTAACTAGTGAATACACTAAATTATTTTGAGGTAGTGGTCCAAAATTCATATGTAGCTGACTCTGCAGGAATTAATTCACTAGATGTTATAGAAGTATTTAGTGTTCATGCATCAGTAATAAATGCAATGTTTGCAATATTTAAGAACAACTCAGGCTTCAGGTGTAATTGCAGCTTATTCAGATATCATATGCAGCTAGTCTATAGAAACACTCCTAGTTATTAGAGGAAATATGTGGGGAGGTAAGTGAACAGCGGACCTAGTTTGAGGTGCTATTTTGTTAATTTAACAGGTGAAAAACATAAAATGAATTGGTGAATTTGATTTTGAAGGGAAACCTGGAGAAATAAATGTCATTCACCTGTTGAGTTAGTGTCTTTTACTTTTAAAAATAAGAAACTGCACCTTAAGCCACCTCAAAACTTATTTGTGTGACCACCACACACACATAAGACATCATAAGACC
>WNYA01002294.1:0-44340 GCA_019512145.1 Engystomops pustulosus
TCCTGTAATACTCTGCCCCCTCCCCTATGACCCCTCCTAAGGTCATCACTCTCCTCTCCTGAAATCCTCTGTGCTGCTGTGACCCGGCTTCCTCCATTACTGTGACCTCTGCACATCTCCTGTAATACTCTGCCCCCTCCCCTATGACCCCTCCTAAGGTCATCGCTCTCCTCTCCTGAAATCCTCTGTGCTGCTGGGCTTCCTTCCACTATTGCACCTTTATCTGTGCCCCCTTTAATTTTCTCATCCCCCCCCCCCCCCAGGTGTTCGAGGCCGCCCTGGCGTGGGTGCGCTATGACCGGGAGCAGCGCGAGGTCTTCCTCCCCGAACTCCTCACTAAGATCCGCCTCCCCCTCTGCCGCCCCCAATTCCTGACGGACCGGGTGCAGCAGGACGATCTGGTGCGCGTCGCCATAAAATTGCCGGGACCTTTAGACGAGCAAGACCTGTTCCTCCACCCGCCCACGTATGTCCCACCCTCTCCGATCCTCGCTTTCAAGACCCGCCCCCCGAATGCTGCGGTCATATCGCCCGGCCTCGTCTATGCTGTGGGGGGGGGCTGAAACTCTTCAGGTAAGTTTTTAATGTATCCTAAATCTCCCTGCACATGACTCCTAACACATCATGTGTCCTGCAGTCCCATGTAACACCACAGATAACACAGTGCTATCTCGTTGATATACAGACATGTGAGTGATGGCCCCTGCAGTCAGTGAACAACAGATACACAGTGATTATCGCTGAGTACAGATCATGTATAGGTGTGGTCCTGCAGTCCCATGGTAACCACCACAGATAACACAGTGATATCCTCTGGATCAGATCATTATGAGTGTCTTCTGCAGTCACTATGTAACAACCACAGATAACACAGTATATCTCTGAGTACGATCCATGTATAGATTTGTCCTGCAGGTCCTATGTAACACCACAGATAACACATGAATACTCTCTGGTACCAGTCATGTAGTAGATGTGTCCTCAGTCCCATTACCCACAGATAACAAACCGTGATTCACTGAGTAGCAGATCAGTTATAGATGTTTGGTCCCTGCGTCCTAGTACACACCACGATAACACAGGATATCTTTGAGGTACAGATCTGTTAGTATAGTTTCCTAACTCCTATGTAACACCACAGATAACAACCAGTGATATCTCTTAGTACAGATCACTGTATTAGATGTGGGTCTGTCATCCTATGTACACCACAGATAAGCAACAGTGATATCTCTGAGTACATGATCATGTATAGATGTTGTCCTGCAGTCCTATGTAACACCACAGATAACACCGTGATATCTCTGGTACAGTAGTCATGTAGTAGGATGTGTCGCTGCATCCTATGTAATAGCAAGATACACAGTGCTACTCTTGAGTCAGAGCATAGTAGGTAGATGTGTCTGCAGTCCCATGTAAACACCACAGATAAGCAAGGATATCTCGAGTAGCAGACATGAGTCAAGTATGTCCCCTGCAGTTCCTAGTAACACCACAGATAACACTGATATCTCTGAGTAAGATTCATGTAGTAGATGTGTCCTGGCAGTCCCATGTAACACCGACAGATTACACCAGTTGATATCTCTGAGTACAGATCTGTAAGTAGTATGTGTCCTGCATTCCCTATGGTAACACACAGATACCCAGTGATATCTCTGATTACAGATCATGTAGTGAGTGTCCTTCGTCCTAGTCAACACCACAGATAACACCAGTGATATCTCCTGAGTACAGAGCATGTAGTAATGTGTCCTGCAGATCCCCATGTACACCACAATATACACTAGTGATATCTCTGAGTACAGATCATGTAGTGAGGTTGTCCTGCAGTTCCCCAGTAACACCACGGTAACCAAGTGATATCTCTGATACAGATCATGTTAGTAGATGTCGCCTGCAGTCCGATGTAACAGCACAGATAATGCACAGTGATACTCTCTAGTAAGATCATTAGTAGATTGTCCGCAGGTCCTATTCACCACAGATAACACCGTGATATCTCTGAGTACAGATCATTATGTAGATGGTGTCCCTGGCAGTCCATGTAACAGCACAGTACACCCGTGATATCTCTGAGTTACAGAGCATTAGTAAGATTGTACCTGCAGTCCCACTAGGTAACACCACAAGATAACACAGTGAATATCTCTGAGTACAGATCATGTAGTCATGATTTGTCCTGCGTCCTATTACCACATATAACACAGTGATATCTCTGAGTACATATCATGTATACGATGTGTTCCCTGCAGTCCTATGTAAACACCACAGATACACAGTGATATCTCCTGAGTACAAGATATGTAGTAAGACGTTCTCCTGCACGTCCTGTAAGGTGACAGTGTGGCCCCTTGTGTGCACATGGTTAAGCATGAGTAGCGCACTTCTATGTGCAGGTACTCTCTAAGATGTGGTGGAGTCTTTGATCCTATACGCAATCTGCTGGAGAAGTGTTCCAGCCAATCGAACGGCGCGGGCAGGTGGCGTGGCTGTGGTGAACGGTCTCCTGTACGCCATTGTGGATAGACAGGCCCAATCACGGCTGAGCACTGTGGAAGTGTATAACCACCGAGACGACCATGACTCAAGTGGGAAGCATGACGGTAGAGGAAGGTGAGTCGTGTCTCCTCCTTCTTAGTGTGGCGCCGGACACCCTCCTGCTGAAGACTTACCTGCCCCGGTCCTGGCTGCCTCGTCCTTGTCCTTGTGGTCCAGTTCGATGGGTACGTGGGCTGGAACGGACAGACTACGTCTGCGGGGGATAGATGGATCTGCTCCGCTGAACTCCTGTGGAGACCTACTCACCTGAGACCGACAAGAGTAGACCCATGGGCGGGGTGAAGCTCTGCCACCACCGGGGGCGCCAATAGTTTCATTAATGGGTCACCTACTCTTCCTAGCCTCTGTGGTAATCAGTTTACCAGTGGGTGTGTTTCCCTTGTAATCAGTCCCTAACATTTGGTCTCTTTTGCTGTCACTTTCTACTCTACATTTCTCACAGCTGAGGGTTTGGTTTACTTGTTGCAGTCTGACATTGAGCAATCAGCGGGTTTTTATTTCTTCCAGTGGGACGGTGTGTGACGCCACTGAGTTCCAATCGCAGTGCGCCCGGGGTGACGGTATTTGAAGGGCGGATTATTGTATTTTCGGGTGGACATCGACCGGTTCAGATCTTAAACTGTACGGCATCGTCATCTGCTCTTTCTCCGAGTTCATTGTTCCCAGTCACCCCACCTAGATTGTTCCCGAATTAGTTGTAAGCTTGTTGAGAACCAAATTTGTTCTCCAGCCTCTGCGTAGGAAGAGCCCCGAGGGTCCTGCACTCCACTGCCCCTGCGTAGGAAGGAGCCTGGTGGTCCTGCTGCCCCCTGCCGCTTGCGTAGTGGTTGCCTGGTGGTCTCTTCGCGCCCCCTGCCGCTGCGTAGATGTGTTGTCCTGTGGGTCTTTCCTGCCCCCTGAGCCGTGCGTAGGTGTTGCCGTGGTTGGTCCTCTGCCGCCCTGACCCCCTGCGTAGGAGGAGCCGTGGTGGTTCCTGCTGCCCCCCTGACCCCCCCCTGCCGTACGGAGGCCTGGTGTCCCGCTGGCCCCCTGAGTCCGCCGCGTAGGAGAGCCTGGTGGTCCCCGCTGCCCCTGAGCCTCCACGTAGGAGGAATGCCTGTGGTTCCCCTGCCCCCTGACCAGATTCCGCGTATGGGAGGCCTTGTGGTCCGCGCTGCCCCCTGTAGCCGCCTGCGTAGAGTGACCTTGTCGGCGGTCCTAGCCTGTTCCTCCGTCGTCATTGGATCCTGTCGCCGCTTCCGGGCCGAGCCATCGGCGTGGTGAGCCTGGTGGTCCCCGAGCCTGCCCCTTAGGCCTGGGTGTCCCGCGCCCCCGAGCCCGCTAGGAGGAGCCTGGGTGGTCCCGCTGCCCCCCTGAAGGACCGCCGCGTAGAGGAGCCTGGGTGGTCCCGCTGCTGCCCCTGAGCCGCTGCGTAGGTGTTGCCTGGTGGTCCTTCTGCCCCCTGAGCCGCTGCGTAGGTGTTGCCTGGTGGTCCTGCGCCCCTGAGTCCCCCCCTGCCTAGGAGAGTCCGGTGGTCCTGCTTGCCCGCCTGGACGCCCCTCCTGCGTAGGAGGAGCCTGGTGGTCTCTGCTCCGCCCTGAGGCCGCTGCGTAGGATGGAGACCTCGCAGATTCCCGCTGCCCCCTAGCCGCTGCGTAGGAGGAGCCGGAGGGTTCCCGCGCCCCTGATGACCCTGCGTAGTAGGTACCTGAGGGTCCCCTGCCCCCTGAGCCGCTGCATGTCCTGAGTCCGTGGGCCCAGGCCTGTAGTAGCCTGAGGTCCCTGCAGCTGTACCGATGTCGCCGTGCCCCCTGAGCCGCTGCGTAGGAGGATCCTGAGGGTCCCGCGCCCCCCTGAGCCGCTGCTTGTAGAGCCGATGGGCTGCCCTGAGCCTAGCCTATAGGACGAGTCCCGCTGCCCCCTGAGGACGACCGCTGTCGTCAGGAGTCTCGAGGTCCCCTGCCCTGCGATGGAGCGGTCCCGCTGGCGCGCCCTGAGAGCCGCTGCGTGGATGTCCGATGGGTCCCGCTGCCCCCCTGACCGCTGCGTAGGAAGGACTCGAGGGTCCCGCTGCCCCCTGAGCCGCTCGTGGAGTGAGCCTGAGGGTCCCGCCTGCCCCTGATCCGCTGCGTAGGAGGGCCTGAGAGGTCCGGCTGCCCCCCTGAGTCCGCTGCGTAGGAGGAAGCCTGAGGTTCCCTCGCTGCCCCCTGAGCCGCCGTTAGGAGGAGCCGAGGGTCCCGCTGCCCCCTGAGCCGTGCGTGAGGAGAGCCATGAGGGTCCCGCTGCTTCCCTGAGAGTCCGCGGCTAGGAGGAGCCTGAGGGTCCCCTGCCCCTGAGCCCTGCTTAGTAGGAGCGCTGAGGGTGCCCCGCTGCCCCCTGAGCCCGCTGCGTAGGAGAGCCTGTTGGTCCCGCTGCCCCCTAGCCTCTTACCTTAGGTCCTCTGCCGCCTACCGTTGGGTAGCCTGAGGGTCCCGCCGCTGCCCCCTCGGCTGCGCGTAGGAGGGCCTGATGGTCCCGCTGGGTCCCCCCCTGAGCCGCTGCGAGGAGGAGCCGAGGGTCCCGCTGCGCCCACCTGAGCCGCTGCGTAGGAGAGCCTGTAGGGTCCCCTGGCCCCCTTGAGCCTGCTCGTAGGAGGAGCCTGAGTGTCCCGCTGCCCCCTGAGCCGCTGCGTAGTGAGGAGCCTTAGGTCCCCTGGCCGCCCCTGAGCCGCTGCGTAGGAGTCGCCTGAGGTTCCCGCTTGCCCCCTGGCACCGCTTCGTAGGAGGAGCCTGAGGGTTTTTCCTCTGCTGCCCTGAGTCGCTGCGTTAGGAGTGAGCCTGAGGGTCCCGCTGCCCCCTGATGCCGCTGCGGAGGAGGAGCCTGAGGTCCCGCTGCCCCCTAGTCCGCTGCGTAGGAAGGAGCCTGGGGTCGCCCGCTGCCCCCCTGAAGCCCTGCGTAGGAGGAGCCTGGAGGTTCCCGCTTCGAGCCCCTGATCCGCTGCGTAGGAGGAGCCTGAGGGTCCCGCTGCTGCCCCCTGAGGTCCGCTGCGTAGGAGGAGCCTGGGTTCCCCTGCCCCCTGAGCCGCTGCGTAGGGAGCCTGAGGGTCCCGCTCCCCCTGAGCCGCTGCGTAGGACGGAGCTGAGGGTCGCGCTGCCCCCCTGAGCCGCTGGGCTTAGGGGAGCCCTGATGGTCCCCGCTGGCCCCCCTGAGCCGCTGTCGTAGGGGAGCCTGAGGGTCCCGCGCTGCCCCCCTGACCGCTGCGTAGGAGTACCTGAGGGTCCCGCTAGCCCCCTGAGCCCTGCTTGGACTGGTCGCGCCCCTGTCTAGAGGGCCTGAGGGTCCCGCCTGGTGCCCCCTTAGCCGCTGCGTAGGAGGACCTTAGGGTCCCGCTGCCCCTGAGCCAGCTGCGTAGCGTAGGAGTCCTGAGGTCCCGCTGCCCCCCTGACCGCTGCGTAGGAGGCCTGAGGGTCCCGCTGCCCCCTCTGCGTAAGCTGGTCCCCGCTGCCCCCCATAGGCTGGTAGGAGTAGCCTGATGGGTCCCGCTGCCCCCTGAGAGCCCTGCGTAGGAGAGCCTGAGGGTCCGCGTGCCCCTGAGCCGCTGCTGTAGAGGAGCCCCTGAGGTCCCCCTGCCCCCTGAGCCGCTGTCGAGGAGGAGACGGAGGGTCCCTCTGGGCCCCTTACTCGCTCTTGCGTAGATGAGCTGAGGGTCCCTCTGCCCCCTGAAGCATCGCTGCGTAATGAGCTGAGGGTCCCTGCGCCTGAGACCTGCAGGAGGCTATGCCCGCTGGGCCCCCTGAGCCGCTGCTAAGAGGGCCTGAGGGTCCCCGCTGGCCCCCTGAGCCGCTGCGTAGGAGAGCCTGAGGCCCCTGTCCCGCCCTGCGTAGAGACCGGTCCTGCCAAAGCCTCTGCGTTAGAGGATCCTGAGGGTCCCGCTGCCCCTCGAGCCTGCGTCGGGGCCTAGGTCCGCGCCTGAGCCTGAGGAGCCTGAGGGTCCCGCTGCCCCCTGAGCCGCTGCGTAGGAGGAGCCTGAGGGTCCCGCTGCCCCCTGAGCCCTGCGTAGAGGAGCCTGAGGGTCCCGCTGCCCCCTGAGCCGCTGCGTAGGAGAGACCCTGAAGGGTCGCGCTGCCCGCCCTGAGCCGCCTGCGTAGGAGGAGCCTGAGGTGCCCCGCTGCCCCCTGAGGCCGCTGCGTAGGAGGACCATGAGGCGTCCCCCGGCCCCGCTGAACTGAGGGGTCCGGCTGCGTAGGCCTAGGAATAGCCTGAGGTCCCGCTGCCCCTGAGCCGCCTGCGTCGAGGAGCGAGGGTCCGCCCAGCCCGGCTGTAGGGAAGCTGAGGTCCCGCTTCGGGCCCCCTGCCGCTGCGTAGAGAGAGCCTGTAGGGTCCCCTGCCGCCTGAGCCGCTGCGTAGAGGAAGCCTGAGGGTTTTTACCCGCTGCCCCCTGAGCCGCTGCGTTAGGAGGAGCTAGGGTTTCCCGCCTGCCCCCTGACCGCCGCTGCGTAGAGGAGTCCTGAGGGCCCGCTGCCCCTGAGCCGCTTGCGTAGGAGGAGCCGTTTCTGCCCTAGGCTGTGCCGGCCGCTGCCCCCTGTAGCCGCTGTCTATGAGGAGCTTAGAGTGTCCCGCTCTGCCCCTGACCCCCCTGCGTAGGAGGAGCCCGAGGGATCCCGCGTGCCCCTGACCGCCTGCGTAGGAAAGGAGCCTTGGTGGTCCCGCTGCCACCCTGAGCCCCCTGCGTAGGAGGAGCCTGGTGGTCCCGCTGCCCCCTGACCCCCTGCGTAGTGAGAGCCTGGGGTCCCGCTTGCCCCCCTGAGCCCGTGCGTAGGAGAGGCCTGAGGTCCCCGCTCCCCCTGACGCCGCCCCTGCCGCGTAGGGTGAGCCTGAGGGTCCCCTGCCCCCCTGACCGCTCCCCGCGTAGGAGGAGCCTGAGGGTCCCCGCCTTGCCCCCTGAGCCCGCCGCGTAGGAGGAGCCTGGGGTCCCCTGCCCCGAGCCCCTGCGTAGTAGGATGACCTGGGGTCCCCGCTGCCCCCTGACCGCCCCTGCGTAGGAGGAGCCGGGTCCCGCTGGCCGGCCCCGGGTGGGACCGCCGCTCCTGACCCTGAGCCTGCTAGAGGGCCTGGTTGCCCGCTGTCCCCCTGAGCCGCCTGTCGTAGGAGGAGCCTGAGTGGTCCCGCTGCCCCCCTGACCCCCCCTGCGTAGGAGAGCCTGTAGGGTCCCGCGCCCCCTGACCCCCCCTGCGTGGAGGAGCGGTTGGTCCCCGCTGCCCACCTACTCCCCCCTCGTAGGAGGAGCCCTTGGTGGTCCCGCTCCCCCTGACCCCGCCTGCGTTGAGGAGCCTGGTGCCCGCTGCCCCACTGACCCC
This sequence comes from Engystomops pustulosus, assembly GCA_019512145.1. NCBI lineage: Eukaryota > Metazoa > Chordata > Amphibia > Anura > Leptodactylidae > Engystomops > Engystomops pustulosus. The sequence continues at coordinate 7,878 of WNYA01002294.1, forward strand.
CCTGCGTAGGAGGAGCTGGGTGGTCCGCTGCCCCCTGACCGCCGCCCTGTCGTAGGAGGATGCCTGAGGGTCCCGCTCCCCCTTACCCCCCTCTGCTAGGTTAGGAGCCTGGTGGTTCCCTGCCCCCTGACCCCCCCTGCGTAGGAGGAGCCTGGTGGTCCCGCTGCCCCCTGACCCCCCCTGCGTAGGAGGAGCCTGGTGGTCCCGCTGCCCCCTGACCCCCCCTGCGTAGGAGGAGCCTGGTGGTCCCGCTGCCCCCCTGGACGCCGCCCGGTGAGCCTCTGCGAGGTACGCGCCTGAGGGTGAGCCCGAGTTCCTCGCCTGACCCCCGAGCCGCGCGTATTAGGAGCCGTTGGTCCCGCTTCCCCCTGAGCCCCCCGCTATGGCGGAGCCCGAGTGGTCCCGTGCCCCCGACCCCCGCCCTGCTAGGAGGAGCACGGTTGGTCCCCCTGCCCCCTGACCGCCCCGCGTAGGAGGAGCCGAGGGTCCCTCTGCCCCCTGACCCCGCGTAGGAGATGACCTGTTAGTTCCCGCTGCCCCCTACCCCTGCGTAGTGAGTGAGCCTGAGGTCCCGCTGCCCCTCTGAGCCCCCCTTAGGTCTTCCCCCTGTCCCACGTACCTCTCCAGTAGATACCGCCTGGCGTTGCGCCAATCTGAACAGCGATGTCGCCTACGGACACTCCGCGCAAGTCATGTGGCGGTACGAGCGCTAGCGAGTCCTCATGGCAGACCAGTGGTACCCTCACCAACCATCGCCCTAACACCCCTCGCACCGCGCTCCTTTGCCTGTGCGGTTAGCGGGTAGCGAAAGAACTCTGTGAGATGTCGACCGCGCGCGCCCGCTGGAGAGGCCCCCATGGGTCATGCGGGGGTAGTGAGCGTGTATACCTCCACCTGTGGTCCGTCCCACCCCCCGTGGGGGGCCTGTGCACACCGAACCCTATAGCCGCGTCCAGATGGACCGGGTCCACGCTGCTCATGATCGCGCTGTGAAGGAGAGCCCTGAGGAGAGTCCCCGTGTGCTCCTCTGTGACCGTCCGTGTGTCTTATCAAGATGACCCGAGGGTCCCGCTGGCTCGCCCTGACCGCCCCCCCCCCACAGAGATCCAAACTGTCAATGTGCCCCTGGATCCGCGTAGAGAGCCCAGTTACCCGCGCTGAACCTGCCTGTTATTGGTTGCACCGAAGAAGGTCCGTGCTGCACCCGATCGCCGCTGTAGGATCCGCTTGCCCCGAGCTGCGAAACGTATGAAGTACAGTGGTCACTTGGCCTCGGTTAGCCGCCGGATAGGTGTTTCTTCCCGCCCCATGTACCACCGCTGTCATCCTCCTGTTACTTCCTTACAGATGAGATCTACACAAGTCAACCACATCAACACTGTCTACCTTGGCACCCTTGGGCCATCACGCTGAACAAGCCGTATGTCGCTACAGCAGCTTCACTGGGCAGCAAGTGTTCATCAGTGAGCGGTTACTCGCTCCGGCCGTCCTGAGCGTGGCCATGTCTATAACTCCATGGCAGTACCATGGTACCTCTCCCCCCTTAACACCCGCTCCGCAGCCGCTCTCTTCTAGTGGCCAACTGTGGCGCTGTGTCGGTGGCCCCCCCCCGGCTAGACGGCCAATCCTAACCTACCTGTAGAATGTTATACCCCGAGACCACCCTGGAACTTTATGCCCCATGGTTTGTCATAAGGGGGGGTGGCGTGGCTGTACCCCTCCTCACCATATACAGTCAGGGGCCTGCGGCACACGAACATTAACCTCTCCATGGGAACGGACGCTACGTCTGTCATGATAATGTGAACGTAGGACCTTGAGTATGAGTTCCCTATTCTCCTCCTTGTGCAATTCCCTGCCTGTGTGTGTTGTCTGCATCAAGAGAATGGACCGCCACAAGGGACCGCATGGGCCCGCCATCTACCACCCCCCCCCAAACCCACCCCCACCACACTTACAATGTTGATTGCATAAAAACCCACCGGTGAACCGTTGATTATTTGCTCTGCACCAAATGATCGTGTTGTGCACCACTGCGTGTAGTCCGATTTGTCCCGGGAGCTTGCAATCAAGTAAAGTCACTTTGTTACTTGTTTCGGGTTTAGCGATGGTGTATATGTGTAGTGCCATAGAGCTCCCTGTGACCAGACAGAACCCCCCACGCCTACTTCTGCCATTGTGCTTGGTGACCAGTAGAGCTGCAGTCACCGGCTCTACCACCCCCCCTGGATCTGAGTGTGAGGGGGAGCACACATTGTCGGATTCCGCTAAAATATTTGCTTTGGTCCTTGTATCTGGCTGTACTCCACCACCATCCAAAGCTGCATTACAACCTTTTCTGGGGTGAGCAGCTTGGTTGACAGAGACGAGTGTGGTGCTGATCCTGAGACCTAACGGCAAGGCAGCAGCATGTACAGTGGTCAGGGGTGAGTCTGCTGACCTCTGCGGGCCTGTCGGTGGCCGCCCCCCCCCCCCCTGACCGCTCTGCGGGCTTGTCGGTGGCCGCCCCCCCTGCCCTCTGCGGCTGTCGTGGCCCCCGACCTCTCGGGCCTCGTGGCCGCCCCCCCCTGACCTCTGCGGGCCTGTCGGTGGCCGCCCCCCCCTGAACTCTGCGGGCCTGTCGGTGGCCGCCCCCCCCTGAACTCTGCGGGCCTGTCGGTGGCCGCCCCCCCCCCCCCTGAACTCTGCGCGGCCTGTCGGCCTGGCCGTCCCCCCCCTGAACTCTGCGGCCTGTCGTGGCCGCCCCCCCCCTGAACCTGCGGCCTGTCGGTGGCCGCCCCCCCCCCCCCTGAACTCTGCGGGCCTGTCGTGGCCGCCCCCGCCCCCTGAAATCTGCGGGCTGTCGGTGGCCGCCCCCCCTGAACTCTGCGGGCCATTCGGTGGGCCGCCCCCCTAACCTCTGCGGGCCCCCCCCCCCCCCCCTGTCGGTGTCCGCCCCCCTGAACTCTGCGGGCCTGTCGGTGGCCGCCCCCCCCTGAACTCTGCGGCCTGTCGGTGGCCTCCCCCCCCCCCCCCTGAACTCCTGCGGGCCTGTCGGTGGCCGCCCCCCCCCCCCTGACATCTGCGGCCTGTCGGTGGCCGCCCCCCCTGAAACTCTGCGGGCCTATCGGTGGCCGCCCCCCCGCTGAACTCTGGCGGGCCTGTCGGTGCCCCCCCCCCCTGACCTCTGCGGCCCGTCGGTGCCGCCTCGACCCCCCCCCCCCCCATGACTCTGCGGGGCCCGTCGGTGGCCGCGCCCCCCCCTGAACTCTGCGGGCCTGTCGTGGGCCGCCCCCCCCCTGAACCTCGCGGGCCTGTCGTGGCCGCCCCCCCCTGAACTCTGCGGGCCCTGTCGGTGGCCGCCCCCCCCCCCCCCTGAACTCTGCGGGCCTGTCGTGTGGCCCACCCCCCCCCTTACTCTGCGGTTCCTGTCGTTGGCCCCCCCCCCCTAAACCTCTCGCGGGCCCGTCGTGTCCGCCTCCCCCCCCCCCCCCTGACCTCTGCGGGCCGCGGGTGGCCGCACCCCCCTGAACTCTGCGGGTCGTTCGGTGGCCGCCCCCCCTGAACTCTGCTGGCCTGTTCGTGGCCCCCCCCCCCTGAACACTGCGGGCCTGTCGTGTGGCCGCGCCCCCCCCCCTGAAACTCTGCGGGCCTGTCGGTGGCCGCCCCCCCCCATGAAACTCTCGGGCCTGTCGGTGGCCGCCCCCCCCTCCCTGACTCTGGCGGGCCTGTCGCATGTGCCGCCCCCCGCCCCCTCCGCTCTGCTGGCCTCTGTCGGCCTCCCCCGTCCTCCCGCTCTCTTCTCCTTCTCCCCCCCCCCTGAACTGCGGGTCCTGTCGGTGGCCGCCCCCCCCTGAAACTCTTCGGGCCTGTCGTGGGCCTCCCCCCCCCCTGACTCTGGCGGGCCTTCGTTGCCGCCCCCCCCGCTAAATCTTGCCCTTCGGTTCCCCCCCCCCCTGATCTCTTCGTGGCCATTCTTTGTCCGCCCCCCCTGACTCTGCGGCCTGTCGTGCCGCCCCCCTGAACTCTGCGGCCTGTGTGGCCTCCCCCTCGAGGGCCTGGGGCCGCCCCCCCCTTAACTCTGGGCGGCTGGCCTGTCGGTGGCCGCCCGCACCCCCTCCGACTCTGCGGTGTCCGCCCCTTCCGACTCTCGGCTTCGTGCCGCCGCCCCCCCCCCCGACTTGGCGGTGGCGCCCCCCACTCTGCGGGCCTGTCCGCTGGCCGCCCCCCCCCCCCCCCCTGAAATCTTGCGGGCCTGTCGGGCCGCCCCCCCTCCCCCCCCTGAATCTTGCGGGCCTGTCGGGGGCCGCCCCCCCCCTGAACTCTGCGGGCCTGTTCGTGGCCGCCCCCCCCCCCCTCGGACCTCTGCGGCCCCCCCGTCGGTGGCCGCCTCGACCTCCCCCCCCCCACAACCTTTTGCCCGTCGGTGCCGCCCCCCACCTCTGCTTGGTTCTTTTGTCCTCTGCCCCCTCGTCTGGTCGGTGCCGCCCCCCCCCCCTAACCCTGCGGGCCTGTCGGTGGCCGCCCCCCCCCTGACTCTCGCCTGTCGAATCCCGATCTGCGTGGCCTGTCGTGGCCGCCCCCCCCCCCCTGAATCTGCGGGACCTGTCGGTGCGCCGCCCCCCCCCCCTGAACTCTGCGGGCCTCTGTTCGGGGCGGCCCCTATTGCGCCGTTTCCCCCCCCCCCCCCTGACCTCTGCGGGCCCGTCGGTGGCCGCCTCGACCCCCCCCCCCCCCCCCATCAGACTCTCTTGTGGCCCTCGTTTCCTCCCCCCCCCTGAACCTGGCGGTCCTTGTCTGTGGCCCCCGGCCCACCCCCTGAACTCTGTTCCTTCGTGGCGCCTCCCCCGACTCGCGCCTGCCGGTCCGCCCCCCCCCCTGAACTCTGCGGCCTGTCGGTGGCCGCCACCCCCCCCCTTGACTCTCTGCGGTTCCTGTCACGTGGTTGCCTCCCCCCCCCCTGACCTCTGCTTGCTGGTCCCTGTGGTTCGCCGCTCCCCCCACCCCCCCCGCCCTCTGCTGTGCCCTCTTTTTCCTCCCTCCCCCCCCCCCCCCATTCCCTGCTTCTTTCCCTTTCTTTCCTGCCCCCTGCCACTCTTTGCGGCCTCTAGTAACAACATAAGCTGCGTGTTCTCCACTAAGTTTTGTTGTAGGTTTTCCACCACCAGGGGGCGATGTACATGATCAGATAGAAGTCAATCACTGGTGTCTGTCCAGTAGGATGTACATAATATACTGACCTGGAGGATGTGAAGTGCGCCCCTTACGGCACAGCTCGGCATTGCAGGGGCCCCCCACCTGTGGATACAATCGGTGTATGTGACCCCCCCCTCCATGAGCGCTCCTGTATTTATTATATCTGGTGAGGAATTCTGGGTAGTTTTCCATGCAAATATTATACAATAAATCTGGTGAATATTGTGGCTTGTTTTACTGTACTTGTTAACCCTGTGATGGCTGCTCCTGGCCAGGGATCCCCCTCATTCCCTATAGGTCAGTGCTGGGGCTCCGCACTCGGTCCATTTGGGCTTGCAGATACTGTAGTGTGAACATACACTTACACATCCGCTAATGTCCTCCTGTCAGTCTGACTGTATGGCGTCACCATTGGAGCACTAGAGGAGTAATGGACGGATGACGCCTAACCTGTAGAGAGCAGATGCCAGACAATTGTGTTGTCCTCCTATCAGTCTTATGTCTATAATACTATGAGATGGTTTATAGCCGCGGTGATTAGGAATTCTCCTGAGAGTTTCTCATTGCCTGTACAGCAGAAATGTCCTCCTGTCAGTCTGACTGGTGAATGGTAATTCCCTTTAAGGATCTGTGGCTGTAAGTTTAGAACACTAGGGGGCGCTTTTATGTTCTGGGGCTATAAGGCTTCTATAATGGAAAGGCATGTCACAGCCTATACGTGTCCTATACGTTCACTGGAGTCCTCCTGTCAGTCTTGGTGAATAGGGTAGGGGGCGTCCTCATAGCGCTGGGGTACCAAGGAGCCGCCCCCTGTACATAAGAAGAGATCATAAATATTATATTAGTCTTACTGACATGTGCTCATAATAATGTTATAGCTTTGGGAGACATTATAGTCTCACAGCAACCTCTGGGATGTCCTCCTGTCACTGAATGATCACTGATACTGCAGGATGTATCCTTCTATAATATAGGAATGGAACATATTCACTGTGTCCTCCTATCAGTCCTTATAGCTCAGATGTAATAAGGATCCTATTTTGGGATAACACCTCTCACCTTATACACTGGATGAGCCCAGATACTTTAATGATGCCCTCCTGTCAGTCTTATGGCTTATACGATGGCACTTACAAAGCCCCTGTGCTGTGGGGATAGGTGAGAAGCCGGAGCCTTTCGGAGTCTTCCTATATCTTTTGATGAGCTCAGCTTTATCATTCTTACATTTGTACATGCTGGACTGAAGAATCAAGCACTTGGGGTAAGATAGAAACTTGATGTTATGTTCTACAACCTCCGTCTGGGCCTGTTCCTTCTCTATCACTCATTAGCCGGGTCAAATAGGACATTATAGAGCAGTACTGACCTGTACCGATGAGAATCAATCACTTGGGGTGAGATAGAAGCTTCCTATTATCTGCAGCAGCTTCTGTCTGTGTCTCCTAAAAAAAAACAAAACAAAAGACTATCACTCCTGGAGTTGTAAGCCATGAATCATATAGGATCTTATAGAGCAGTACTGATAGGAATCAATCACGCTGGGGTGAGATAGAACTTTCTATTATCGTTCAGCGAGCCTCTGTCTGTTGTCTCTCTATCACTCCTGGAGTTTGTAGCTGGATCATATAGGATTTTATAGAGATACTGAAGAATCATCACTTGGGGTGAGATAGAAAGCTTCGTTCGATTATCTGCACAGCCCGTCTGTCTGTTTCTTCTCTATCACTCTGGAGTTTTAGCGGATCATATCGGACTATAGAGCAGTCTAGACCTGTACGATGGGAAACATCACTGGGGTGAGAGTAGAAGCTTCCTATTCCTGCAGCGCTTTCTGTCTGTGTCTCCTACTATCATCACTCTGGGTTTGTAGCAGGTCATATAGGATATTATAGAGCATACTGATAGGAATCATCACTCTTGGGGTGTAGATAGAAGCTTCTATATCTGCAGCAGCCTTGTCCTGTGTCGTCCTATCACGTCTGAGTTGTTAGGGATCCATAGTAGACTATGAGCAGTACTGATGGGAATCATCACTGGGGTGAGATAGAGCTTCCCTATTAATCTTGCAGCAAGCCTCTTTCTGTGTTCCCTCTATCACCTGGAGTTGTAGCGGGATCATATAGGACATTATAGAGCAGGTACTGGACTGTACTGATGGGAATCAGAGGGAGGAGTAGCCTTGAGCTGCAGGAGGAGGGGCTGCTGTACTACACATTGCAATCATTCTGCATGAGACAGGACGGTGCGGCCCCCACCCGAAAACCAGGGGATCAACTTCACCTTAGTCAGGGGCCGGGTGTCAGATCCTTACACATACCCATATGCCCCCCAATGATGTTATTGATTCATAGGTTATTTAACATTCCCGAATATACAGCCCGACAGCGGGAGAATCCGGAGATCCTCACTCTTGAGGAACGGATCCCTCCGCAGAATCACGGATTAGTGGTGGTGTCGGTGACCCTCTGTGGTCTCCTCCGTGGTCCTCCTCCTGTGGTCCTCGTGCTCCTCCCCAATGACTCCCTAAATGATAAAGGTAAACATTAAAGAAGTGGGAAAAATCACAAATGTCTAGAACCCAAGAGAGCATGTGATTCGTGTGAAATCTGGTTGTTTAATGATCCCTGCAGCTCCCCCAGCTGGGGGATGAGGTATTACACATCAATTATTGTCTGTCATGAAGTAGGGGCTGGCATACCGCGCGTCGCCTGTACACGGGGTGCAGTACCATTTTTGCCTGTACACGGGGGCAGTACCATGTTTGCCTACCGGGGGGCAGTACCATGTGTTGCCCGTACACGGGGGCATACCATGTGTTGCCCGTACACGGGGCAGTGACTCTTTCTCATTCTGGAAATCCTAGAAGACTCTTATACTATACTGGAGTTTTTCTAATCTACCGGCACCAACCCCTTTAAGTCATGTCTCCTTTTACCTGAATAATATTTAAGAGAAAACCGATAATTCCCGCGCTCCCCCTATGGTGGCTGAAGGTAGAGGACATTTTGATATGAAATTTTTGTCCCTGTCGCAGAAGATTTGGAGCTTTGTATCTAGTATAAAGGCCAGAGTAACCGGGGACACCCGCAAGAGCCCAGAGTGTCGGCCCCCTGCTGACCTGGAGACACCCGCAAAGCCCAGAGTGTACTGCCCCCTGCTGACCGGGAGACACCCGCAAAGCCCAAGTGTACTGCCCCTGCCCTCGTGACCGGGAGACACCCGCAAAGCCCAGAGTGTACTGCCCCCTGCTGACCGGAACAACCCCGCAAAGCCCAGAGTTGTACTGCCCCCTGCTGACCGAGAACGCCCGCAAACCCGAGAGTGTACTGCCCCCTGCTGACGGGAGACGCCCGCAAAGCCCAGATTGTACTGCCCCGCCTACTGACCGGGAACCACCCGCAAAGCCCAGAGTGTACTGCCCCTGCTGACCGATGAGACCCCCGCAAAGCCCAGAGTGTACTGCCCCTGCTGACTCGGGAGACCCCCAAAGCCCAGAGTGTACTGCCCCCCTCTGACCGGAGAGACCGCCGCTCAAAGCCCAGAGTGTACTGCCCCCCCTGCTGACCGGGGAGACACCCGCAAAGCCCAGAGTGTACTGCCCCCTGCTGACCGGGAGACCCCCGCAAGCCCCAGAGTGTACTGCCCCCTGCTGACCGGGAGACACCCGCAAAGCCCAGAGTGTACTGCCCCCTGACCGGGAGACACCGCAAAGCCCAGAGTGTACTGCCCCCTGCTGACCGGGAGACACCCGCAAAGCCCAGAGTGTACTCCCCCTGCTGACCGGAGACACCCACCCGCAAAGCCCAGTGTACTGCCCCTGCTGACCGGAGACACCCCAAAGCCAGAGTGTACTGCCCCCTGCTGCCGGATAACACCCGCCAAGCCCAGATGTACTGCCCCCTGCTGACCGTGGAGACACCCGCAAAGCCAAGTGTACTGCCCCTGCTGACCGGGAGACACCCGCAAATCCCAGATTGTACTGCCCCTGCTGACCGGAGACACCGCCAAACCCAGAGTGTACTGCCCCCTGCTGCCGGAGACACCCGCAAAGCCCAGAGTGTACTGCCCCTGCTGACGGGAGAACCCCGCAAGCCCAGAGTGTACTGCCCCTGCTGACCGGGAGACGCCGCAAAGCCCAAGTGTACTGCCCCCTCTGCTGACCGGAGACACGCCCGAAGCCCAGAGTGTACTGCCCCCTGCTGACCGGGAGACCCCCGAAAGCCCAAGTGTACTTCCCCCGCCTTGCTACCGGGAGACACCCGCAAAGCCCAGAGTGTACTGCCCCCTGCTGACCGGAACCCCGCAAAGCCCAGAGTGTACTGCCCCTGCTGACCAGGAGACCCCGCAAACCCAGAGTTTCACTGCCCCCCTGCTGACCGGGAGACACCCGCAAAGCCCAGAGTGTACTGCCCCCCTGCTGACCGGGAGACCCCGCAAACCCAGAGTGTACTGCCCCCTGCTGACCGGGAGACCCCGCAAAGCCCCAGAGTGTACTGCCCCCTGCTGACCGGAGACGCCCCCCGCAAAGCCCAGTGTACTGCCCCCTGCTGACCGGACGCCCGCCAAGCCCAAGTGTACTGCCCCCCTGCTGACCGGGAGACCCACCCGCAAAGCCCAAGTGTACTGCCCCCTGCTGACCGGGAGACCCCGCAAGCCCAGATGTAACCTGCCCCCTGCTGACCGGGAGACACCCCAAAGCCAGAGTGTACTGCCGCCCTTCTTGACCGGGATAACCCCGCAAGCCCATGTGTACTGCCCCCCCTGTGACCGGGAGACACCCGCAAAGCCCAGTGGTACTGCCCCCTGCTGACGGAGACACCCGCAAGCCCAGAGTGTACTGCCCCTGCTGACCGGACGCCCGCAAGCCCATAGGTACTGCCCCCTGCTGACCGGAGACACACGCAAAGCCCAGAGTGTACTGCCCCCTGCTGACCGAGAGACGCCCGCAAAGCCCAGAGTGTACTGCCCCTGCTGACCGGGAGACACCCGCAACCCAAGTGTACTGCCCCCTGCTGACCGGGAGACCCACCCGCAAAGCCCAGAGTGTACTGCCCCCTGCTGACCGGGGAGACGCCCGCAAAGCCCAAGCCTGTACTGCCCCCCCTGCTGACCGAGACACCCCGCAAAGCCCAGAGTGACTGCCCCCTGCTGACCAGAGACGACCCGCAAAGCCCAGGTTACTGCCCCCTGCTGACCGTGAACCCACCCGCAAAGCCCAGTGTACTGCCCCCTGCTGACCGAGACACCCGCAAAGCCAGAGTGTACTGCCCCTTCTGACCGGGAGACAACCCGCAAGCCAGAGTTGTACTGCCCCCTGCTGACCGGAGACCCGCACCCAAAGCCCAAGTTGTACTGCCCCCTGCTGACCGGGAGACGCCCGCAAAGCCCAAGTTACTGCCCCCTGCTGACCGGGATACACCCTCAAGCCAGAGTGTACTGCCCCTGCTGACGGAGACACCCCGCAAAGCCCAGCGGGTACTGCCCCCTGCTGACCGGGAGACCCGCAAAGCCCAGAGTGTACTCGCCCGGCTGACCGAGAACCCCCCGCAAAGCCAGAGTGTACTGCCCCTGCTGACCGGGAGACAACCCCAAAGCCCAGAGTGTACTGCCCCCTGCTGACCGGGAGACACCCGCAAAGCCCAAGTGTACTGCCCCCTCTGACCGGGAGACCCCGCAAAGCCCAGGTGTACTGCCCCCTGCTGACCGGGAGACCCCGCAAAGCCCAGATGTGTACTGCCCCCTGCTGACCGGGAGACGCCCGCACGCCAATGTGTACTCCGGCCCCCCCTGCTGACCGGGAGACCCCGCAAACCCAAGTGTACTGCCCCTGCTGACCGGGAGACACCCGCAAAGCTCCAAGGTGTACTGCCCCCTGCTGGACCGGGAGACACCGCGCAAAGCCCAGGGTGTACTGCCCCCTGCTGACCGGGAGACACCCGCAAGCCCGAGTGTACTGCCCCCTCGCTGCCGGGAAACCCCGCAAAGCCACAGTGTGTACTCGCCCTGCTGCCGGGAGACACCCCAAGCCCAGAGTGTGTACTGCCCCCTCTGACCGGAAACACCCGCAAAGCCAGAGTGTACTGCCCCCTGCTGACCGGGAGACGCCCGCAAAGCCCAGAGTGTGACTGCCCCCTGCTGACCGTAGGACCCCGCAAAGCCCAGAGTGTACTGCCCCCTGCTGACCGGGAGACCCCCAACCAGTGTACTGCCCCCTGCACGGAGACGACACCCGCAAGCCAGAGTGTACGCCCCCTGCTGACCGGTAGACAACCCCAAAGCCCAGAGTGTACTGCCCCTGCTGACGGGAGACACCCCGCAAGCCCACGAGTTACGCCCCCTCTGACCGTAGACCCCGCAAAGCCCAGTGCTGCCCCCCTGCTGACCGGGAGACACCCGCAAACCAGAGGTACTACGCCCCTGCTGACCGGGAGACACCCGCAAAGCCCAGAGTGTACTGCCCCCTGCTGACCGGAGACACCCGCAACCCACGTGTACTGCGCCCCCGCTACACCGTAGACCCGCGCCAGAGTGTACTGCCCCCTGCTGACCGGGAGAACCCCGAAGCCAAGTGTACTGCCCCCTGCTGACCGGGAGAGCACCGCAAGCCCAAGTGTACTGCCCCCTGCTGACCGTGAGACGCCCCAGCCGATGTACTGCCCCCTGCTGACCGGGAGACTCCCGCAAAGCCAGGTGGTACTGCCCCTGCTGACCGGGAGACACCCGCAAAGCCCAGAGTGTACTGCCCCCTGCTGACCGGGAGACCCCGCAAAGCCCAGAGTGTACTGCCCCCTTCTCTCCCACACGGGAGACGCCCGCAAAGCCCAGAGTGTACTGCCCCCTCTGACCAGGGAGACACCCAAAGCAGCAAGTACTGGCCCTCTGACCGGGAGCCCCAAGCCCATGTGTACTTGCCCCCTGCTGGAACCGGGAACACCCCAAAGCCCAGAGTGTACTGCCCCCGGCTGACCGGGAGACGCCCCGAAGCGAGTGGTAGGCCCTGTTGACCAGAGCAGGATGCCCCATCTCACTGTCTCATAATATTCTACAACACACAACAACACCTGCTGGGAAACATGACGACCCTGATGGAGAACTAAATGTGCTGCCGAGTTGGTCACAACACCAAACACCATCCTACCAACCTGCAAAGAGAATCACGGCTATAACCTGGGATCCTCCTGTATATTAAAAGTGATATTGTCAAGGCCTGTAAACCGGGATCTCCTGTATATATGATTAGTGTACCAAAGGCCGGTTTATAACCTGGGGATCTCCGTTATATAATGTAATGTACGCAGCCGGTATACCTGGGATCTCTGTATATAAATGATATATGTACCGCCGGTATAATAGCCTGAGCGGTATCTCCTGTATATCTGATATATGTCAAGCTTCGTATAACCTGGGATCTCCTGTATATATATATGTTACCGCCGGTATCACCTGGATCCCCTGTATATAGATATAGTACAGCTGGTATAACCTGGGATCTCCTTTTATAATGATCATGTACATCCGTATACTCTGGGGATCTCCTGTATTAATGATGATAGTACACCGCGTAAACCTGGGATCTCCTGTATATAATGAGTATGTACCCAAAATACAGCCGTATAACCTGGGATCTCCTGTAATAATAATGATAGTTACTACCGGTATAACCTGGGGATTCTCCTGTAAGATAATGATATATGTACAGCGTGTATAACCTTGGATCTCCTTTTATATATGATATTACATGTCGCACGCGTATAACCTGGGGATCTTCCTGTATATAATTATACATTACAGCCGGTTAACCTGGGATCTCCTGATATAATGATATATGTACAGTCCGGTATAAACCTGGGATGTCCTGTTTTTAATGATCATATGTACAGCCGGTATAACAGCTGGTATACCTGGGGATCTCCTGTAGATAATGATATATGTACCCGTATAACCTGGTGATCCCCTGTATATAATGATATATGTACAGCTGGTATAACCTGGGGAATCTTCCTGTAATATGATAGTATGTACCATCCGGTATAACCTGGGGATCTCCTCTGTATAAAGAGATATGGTACACCGGTATAAACCTGGGGATCATCCCTGTATATATGATATATGTACAGCCGGTAAACTGGTGAGTCTCCTGTTATAATGGGATGTTTGTACAGGTGTGCCGGTTAACCGCTGGGTTATCGGGTCCTGTTCAAATGATATATGTTACAGCGCGTATAACCTGGGGATCTCCTGGATATATGCTATTGTACACTGGATAGACTTGGGATCTCCTGTAGTATAATGATCATAGTACAAGGCCGTATAACTGGGAATCTCCTGGATATAATATATATTGTACCTGGTATAACCCTGGGGATCTCCTGTATATACTGGATATATGTACAGCACGGTATAACCTGGGATCTCCTGTATAATGATATATGTCAGCCGGTATAGACCTTGGACCCCTGTAATATAATGATATATTGTACACTCGGTATAACCTGTGGGATCCCCTGTAACAACTACTTATATGTACAGCTGTATAACTGGGGATCTCCTGTGAATACTGATATATGTACCATCCGGTAAAACCTGGGACTCTCTGTATATAATGATATATTACACGCCGGTAACCTGGGGATCCCCTGTATATAATGATAATATGTACACGGGATACTGGTCTCTGTGAGTAATCATACACATGGTTAACTGGGATCTCCTGTTATAATGACTATATGTACATGCGGTATCACCTGGGGATCCTATGATATAATGATATAGGTACTCGCGGGTATAAACCTGATCTCCTGTATTATTACGGATATAGTACCGCTCGGTATCAACCTGGGGATCTCCTGTATATAATGCAATATTGTAACATCCGGTATACCTGCGATCTCCTTATATATGTATTGTCTTATACGGTTCCTTTATAATATCGCCGGTATAGACTGCGGATCTCGAAGTAGAATGGAATGTAGCTACCGGTATAACCTGGGGATCTCCCTTCATATAATGATTAGTACTCTGTATAACCTGGGTGATCTCCTTTATATGACTATGTCCGCCGGTATAACCTTGGGAAACTCCACTCCTGTATATATATATATGTCACATCGGTATACTACCTGGGATCCTCCTGTAATAAGATAATATGTTACATCCTGTTATCACCTGGGAGATCCTCCTGTATATAAATATATTATGTCACAGCCGTATAACCTTGGGGATCTCCTGTATTAATGAAATGACAGTGGTACATATCCGATATGTTAGACAGTGTCATTGGGACTTATAATCTTTAAGTGATATATAATAATCTATTGGTAAACTTACGCATATGATTGGGAGCTTCCCATTCGGGGTCAGGACTGGGGGTCTCTGGAGCGGGTCTTTTCCGGCCGTATGTCACACAACTGATCGTTCTGGGTTATGGATCCAGGAGAATAGTCCCGCTGGCTTTGATTTTGGCTTCTGTCTTTAGATATGATAGATATTTGAAAACAAAGAGTTAAACAACTCTTCCTTAACATATACGTCTGTCAGTCGCGTAATTGTGTTGAAGTTATATAATGATGCCGCACTGTATAATCTCGAGGGTTCTTCCCTTAAGGGCGGATCCTCTTCCGCGTTGGCCAATATTATGTTCTGCATTGCATGGATTAGCTTAAGTTTCACTGGTCACTCACCCTGCAAGGACAGAGCCTTGAATATGCCCAGTGCATACCCCCCTGCCCCCACCCAACTCCAAATAGTCCACCCGCACCCTACATAATGACCCGCGGTGTCTGCTTCCATTACTTTGTATCTTTTGTAGATCCTCCAGAAATTTGAAGTGAACTGTGGTGTTGAGCTGAGGTCCGGCAGTCCTAGTAACACCAACCAAAGATACACACAGTGGAATCTGAGTACAAGATCATGTATGTAGTAGATGTGTCTGCAGTCCTGTGTAACACCACAGATAACACAGTGATATCTCTGAGTAACAGATCATGTAGTAGATTTGTTCCTGCAGTCCTATTGTAACATACAGATAACACAGTTGATCTCCTGAGTACAGTTCATGTAGTAGATGTATTGCGCCAGTCCTAATGTAACACCACAGATAACACCAGTGATATCTCTGAGTACAGATCATGTAGTAGAGTGTCCTGCAGTCCTATGAAACACTAAGAGAGAACACATAGGATATCTCTGAGTACAGATCATGTAGTTAGTGTATCCTGCAGTCACCATTGTAAAAGGTGGGACAAGTTGTGGCCCTTGTGTGCACATGGTTAAGATGAGTAGCGCACTTCTATGCAGGTGACTCTCTAAATGTGGTGGAAGTCTTTGATCCTATCGCCAATCGCTGGGAGAAGTGTCAGCCAATGACAACGGCGCGGAGCAGGGTGGGCGTGGCTGTGGTGAACGGTCTCCTGTACGCCATTGGTGGATATGACGGCCAATCACGGCTGAGCACTGTGGAGGTGTATAACCCCGAGACGGACACATGGACCAAAGTGGGAAGCATGAACAGTAAGAGGAGGTGAGTGGTGTCTCCATCCTTCTAGTGTGCGCCCGGGACCACCCTCCTGCTGAGGACTTACCTGCCCCGGTCCTGGCTGACCTCTCCTTGTCCTTTGGTCGCAGTGCGATGGGTACGGTGGTGCTGGACGGACAGATCTACGTCTGCGGGGGATATGATGGGAACTGCTCGCTGAACTCTGTGGAGACCTACTCACCGGAGACCGACAAGTAAGACCCCAGGGGCGGGGGTGAAGCTCTGCCACCACCGGGGGGCACCATAGTTCATATATGGGTCACTGAGCTTCTTCTAGCCTCTGTTCTGGTACAGTGTACCAGTGGGTGGTTTCCTTGTATCAGTCCCTAACATTTGGTCTCTTTTGCTGTCACTTCACTCTACATTTCTCACAGCTGAGGGTTTGTTACTGTTGCAGTCTGGACATTGCAGCAATCAGCGGGTTTTTATTTCTTCCAGGTGGACGGTGGTGACGCCCATGAGTTCCAATCGCAGTGCGGCCGGGGTGACGGTATTTGAAGGGCGGATTTATGTATCGGGTGGACACGACGGGTTACAGATCTTTAACACTGTACGTGCATCGTCATCTGCTCTGTCTCCGAGGTTCAGTTGTCCCATCACCTCACTACCTAGATTGTTCCAGAAATTTAGTTGTAGCTTTGGTAGAACCAAATTTGTTCTCCAGCCCCTGCGTAGGAGGAGCCCGGGGGTCCCGCTTCCCCCTGAGCCGCTGCGTAGGAGGAGCCCGAGGGTCCCGCTGCCCCCTGAGCCGCTGCGTAGGAGGAGCCCGAGGGTCCCGCTGCCCCCTGAGCCGCCGCGTAGGAGGAGCCCGAGGGTCCCGCTTCCCCCTGAGCCGCTGCGTAGGAGGAGCCCGAGGGTCCCGCTGCCCCCTGAGCCGCTGCGTAGGAGGAGCCCGAGGGTCCCGCTTCCCCTGAGCCGCTGCGTAGAGGAGCCCGAGGTCCCGCTTCCCCCCTGAGCCGCGCGTGGAGCACCCGAGGGCCCCGCTTCCCCTGAGCAGCCCTGCGTAGGAGAGCCCGAGGGTCCCGCTGCCCCCTGAGCCGCTGCGTAGGAGCAGCCCGAGGGTCCCGCTGCCCCACCATGTACCACCCTGTAATTCTCCTGTTACTTCCACAGATGGAGTACTACAATCACCACACGGCTACCTGGCACCCGGTGGCCAGCATGCTGAACAAGCGATGTCGCCACGGGGCAGCTTCACTGGGCAGCAAGATGTTCATCAGTGGCGGTTACGACGGCTCGGCCTTCCTGAGCGTGGCCGAGGTCTATAACTCCATGGCAGACCAGTGGTACCTCATCACCCCCATGAACACTCGCCGCAGCCGCGTCTCTCTAGTGGCCAACTGTGGGCGGCTGTACGCGGTGGGCGGCTATGACGGCCAATCTAACCTGAACTCTGTAGAGATGTATGACCCCGAGACCAACCGCTGGACGTTTATGGCCCCCATGGTTTGTCATGAAGGGGGGGTGGGCGTGGGCTGTATACCCCTCCTCACCATATAGCAGTCAGGGGGCCGCAACACGAACATAGAACCCTCCAATGGGAAACGGACGCGACGTCTGTTCATGATAATGTGAAAGTAAGGACCTTGAGGTATGAGGTGCCCCCTGATGTCTCCTCCATTGTGATTCCTGCCTGTGTTGTCTGCATCAAGAGAATGGACCGACAAGAGGGACCGCCATGGGCTCCGCCGCTACCCCAAACTTACAAGTGTTGGATTTCATAAAAACCTTGTGAACCTGTTGATTATTCGCTTCTGCACCAAAGTGATCCGTGTTGTGCACCACGTGCGCTGTAGTCCGATTGTCCCGGGAGCTTGCAATCAAGTAAAAGTCACTTTGTTACTTGTGTTCAGGTTTAGCGATAGTTGTGATATGTGTAGTGCCATAGAGCGCCCTGTGACCAGCCAGGACCCCACGCCTACGTTCTGCCATTGTGCTTGTGTGACCAGGAGATCTGCAGTCACCGGCTTCTACCCCCCTGGATCTGGAGTGGGGGAGCAGCACATTGTAGGATCTCCGCTGAAAATATTTGCTTTGGTCCTTGAGTATCTGCTGTACTCCACTCACATCCAAAGCTGCATTTACAACTTTTCTGGGTGTGAGCAAGCATTGGGTATAGACCGTAGAGACGAGGGAGGTGCTGATCCTGAGACCTAATGGCAAGGCAGCAGCATGTACAGTGGTCATGCGGGCCTGTCGGTGGCCGCCCCCCCTGACCTCTGCGGGCCTGTCGGTGGCCGCCCCCCCTGACCTCTGCGGGCCTGTCGGTGGCCGCCCCCCCTGACCTCTGCGGGCCTGTCGGTGGCCGCCCCCCCTGACCTCTGCGGGCCTGTCGGTGGCCGCCCCCCCCTGAACCTCTGCGGGCCTGTCGGTGGCCGCCCCCCCTGACCTCTGCGGGCTGTCGGTGGCCGCCCCCCCTGACCTTGGGGCTGTCGGTGGCCGCCCCCCCTGACCTCTGCGGGCCTGTCGGTGGCCGCCCCCCCTGAACTCTGCGGGCCGTCCGGTGGCCGCCCCCCCTGACATCTGCGGCCGTCGGTGGCCGCCCCCCCTGACCTCTGCGGGCCTGTCGGTGGCCGCCCCCCCCTGACCTCTGCGGGCTCTAGTAACGCCATAAGCTGCGTGTTTTCCACTAAAATTTGTTGCAGTTTTTCCACCACCAGGGGGCGATGTACATAATATACTGACCTGGAGGATGTGAAGTGCGCCCCTTATGGCACAGCTCGGCATTGCAGGGGCCCCCCACCTGTGGATACAATCGGTGTATGTGACCCCCCCCTCCATGAGCGCTCCTGTATACAGCAGACAGCGCCTCCTGTATTTATTATATCTGGTGAGGAATTCTGGGTAGTTTTCCATGCAAATATTATACAATAAATCTGGTGAATATTGTGGCTTGTTTTACTGTAATTGTTAACCCTGTGATGGCTGTCTCCCCCCTCCCCCCCCCACCCGAAAACCATGGGAGGAACCTCCTGTAGTCAGGGGGCGGGGTCAATCCTTATAATAATAATAATTCTTTATTTATATAGCGCCTACAGATTCCGCAGCGCTGCACAAAGCATGACAAATCCGTCCCTGTCCCCAATGGGAATCACAATCTAAACAACCTAACAGTATGTATGGAGTGTGGGAGGAAACCGGAGGACCTGGAGGAAACCCACACAAACACGGAGAGAACATACAAACTCTTTGCAGATGTTAACCTGGATGGGATTCGAACCCAAGACCCCAGTGCTGCAAGGCAGAAGTGCTACTCACTCAGCCACCGTGCTGCCCTAATCCTTACACATTACCCATAATGCCCCACAATGATGATTATTGATTCATAGGTTTATTTAACATTCCGAATATACAGCCCAGACAGCGGGAGAGATCCGGGAGATCCTCATGCTGAATGGAGACAGATCCCTCCGCAGAATCACTGGATTTAGTGGTGGTGATCGGTGACTCCTCTGTGGTCTCCTCCGTGGCCTCCTCCGTGGCCTCCTCCGTGGTCTCCTCTGTGGCCTCCTCCCCAATGATCCCCTAAATGATAAAGGAAACATTAAAGGAAGTGGGAAAATCACAAAATGTCTAGAACCCAAGAGAGAGCTGTGATCTGTGGTGAAATCTGGTTGTATTAATGATCCCTGCAGCTCCCCCGCTGGAGGGATGAGGTATTACACATCAATGTATTGTCTGTAAGTAGGGGCTGGGGGCAGTACCGCGCGTCGCCTGTACACGGGGGGCAGTGACCTCTTTCTCATTCTGGAAATCCTAGAAGACACTGAAAATGTGTTTTCTAACCGGCACCAACCCCTTTAAGGGCAATGTCTCCTTTTAACTGAATAATATGTAAGAGAAGCCGATAAATTCCCGGAGCTCCCCCTAGTGGTGGCTGAAGGTAAAGGACATTTTGATATGAAATTTTTGTCTGTGCAGGAGATTTGGAGCTTTGTATCAGTAGTAAAAGGCCAGGAGTAACCGGGAGACGCCCGCAAAGCCCAGAGTGTACTGCCCCCTGCTGACCGGGAGACACCCGCAAAGCCCAGAGTGTACTGCCCCCTGCTGACCGGGAGACACCCGCAAAGCCCAGAGTGTACTGCCCCCTGCTGACCGGGAGGGCCCAGGATTGTCCCACCATCTTCACTGCTCTCATAATAGTTATACAACTAACAACACACCTGCTGGGAAACATGACGACACCTGAGGGAGAACTTAAATGGCTCCTGATTGGTCAACAAGCCAGAACACACCCCGACAACCTGCAAGAGAGAAACACGGTATAACCTGGGGATCTCCTGTATACAATGATATATGTACAGCCGGTATAACCTGGGGATCTCCTGCACCTTTTATCCTGCACCTCCTCTGATACAGGGCTAGAGGGGGGGCAGCGGACTACATGGCCACACCAATAGTGCTCCTGCACCTAACATACTGCTCCTCCTCTGATACAGGCCTAGAGGGGGTGCACCAGACTACATGGCCACACCCATAGCGCTCCTGCACCTAACATCCTGCACCTCCTCTGATACAGGGCTAGAGGGGGTTCACAGGGTTCATGACCACACCCATAGCGCTCCTGCACCTAACATACTGCTCCTCCTCTGATACAGGGCTAGAGGGGGTGCACCGGACTACATGGCCACACCCATAGTGCTCCAGCACCTAATATCCTGCTCCTCCTCTGATACAGGCCTAGAGGATGTGCACCGGACTACATGGCCACACCCATAGTGCTCCAGCACCTAAGATTCTGCTACTCCTATGATACAGGGCTAGAGGGGGGGCACAGGACAACATGACCACGCCCATAGTGCTCCTGCACCTGAGCCTCCTATGACACAGGGCTAGAGGAGGTGCACCTTGCAGCATGGCTATGCCCATAGTGTGCCTCCATCTAGCATCCTAATTTTGTACCCCAAATTTTTCTTTGGCCGTCAGTAGTGGGTTCTTATCTACATCCTTCAGCTTTGATGTTCATCTACTGCCTGCATGATGGTGCACGAGGCTGCCTTCCTCAGCCATGTCCGGTCATGGTTGGTGCATGATGTTGCCTTCGTCCAGCCATGTCCAATCATGGTTGGTGCACAATGCAGGCTTCCTTCAGCCATGTCTGGTCATGGTTGGTGCACAATGCAGGCTTCCTTCAGCCATCTCCAGTCAAGGTTGGTGCACGCTGGTGCCTTCCTTCAGCCATGTCCGGTGATGGTTGGTTCACGATTCTGTCTTCTGTCAGCCATGTCCAGTCATGGTTGGTGCACGATTCCGCCTTCCGTCAGCCATGTCCAGTCATGGTTGGTGCACGCTGCTGCCTTCCTTCAGCCATCTCCAGTCATGGTTGGTGCACGATTCCGCCTTTTATCAGCCATGTCCGGTGATGGTCGGTGCACAATGCCACCTTCCTTCAGTCATCTCCGGCCGTGGTTGGTGCACGATACTGCTTTCCGTCAGCCATCTCAGGTCATGGTTGGTGCACAATGCCACCTACAAAAGGTCCAGTCTAGTAGATGAAGCTGCGAGATGCAACCTTCATACGTTCGATTTATGGTGAGGAACGGACACAAAGTTTCCCTTTAGAGGTCCGGCCGAGTGAGGGAAGGAGTTAGAGGCTTCCATCTGGTAATGTCCGGTTATGGAGGACGGACAAAAGGAGACTCCACTCTGGATTATCTGCAGAGACAAGACATGGGACTTGTTATGACTGAACAAGTGACAGGATAAAGTGCAATAAATGGCCACGATGGGACGATCTCTATGACTATTATTTCTTATAGATCGTAGACGTCTTCCTGCTCATCTGTCCTCCTGCTGTAGACATAGTGGTTTCTCCACTGACGGTAGTTGTGTCATGTCTTCAAGGTGTCATCTTATGGAGGTAGCAGGAGATTGGGCTGAAGAATGAGGAGTAAAGGGCTGATCACCAGTGTCACCCATGCACCATCTTACTCTCCGGTGATCCGGGTGCCGACCCCTGTGCCATAAGAGGATGAGGAAGCACCAGCCACGGCCTTCAGCGTGGCCTTCAGTGGTGAAATGTTAGGACAAGATGGGAAAGGGATGATGATCCCTAACACTAGACTATCCCTGCCTATTTGACCCATATAGAGATCATGGCAAACACCGGAGTGAATTTTGGGATCTTATTTCAGTGAATAATTCCCACAGCCTTCAGCGTAGTATATAGACACCAGGTGTGTGTCATACAGATCAGGAGCGGTTTCTGTCTCCACCTTTGTCAGGTAAGATCTGGGCTTATAGGGCAGAATGTGGGGATATGAGGCAATGGGTATAATTATCATACAATGTGTTTAACCATTTAGTAACCAGAGAGAAGAGGTGCAGGGCTCTGGATATTATATATGGCTGCCCAGGAATAGCTGAGCCCATGGATAAAGGGGCTGAGGGCTCTTAAAGGGATGTCCCATCCTTAAAGTTGCTATGGAAGCGAATGTGCCATGGAGGGGTCTGGCTTCACTGTAAGAAGTTGTCTGGGTCCTTCCTGTGGGATGTTACAGCCGGATCCAGCCCCATTACCCCCCAGGTGACGAGGAGAGATCCAGCCCCATTACCCCCAGGTGACGAGGAGGGATCCAGCCCCATTACCCCCCAGGTGACGAGGAGAGATCCAGCCCCATTACCCCCCAGGTGACGAGGAGAGATCCAGCCCCATTACCCCCCAGGTGACGAGGAGGGATCCAGCCCCATTACCCCCCAGGTGACGAGGAGAGATCCAGCCCCATTACCCCCAGGTGACGAGGAGAGATCCAGCCCCATTACCCCCGAGGTGACGAGGAGGGATCCAGCCCCATTACCCCCCAGGTGACGGAGAGCATATAAATAGATCAGTCGGACCCTCCTTATAGGTCTTTAGATTTTATTTAACTGATTTTACTGGAATTTCTACAGAAATCTTTCAATAAAAGAGAAAAAGAGTTGAACAGATAAGTGATCCAGGTAAGTGATCCTGTAGGTGTCCGGCGGCTCCCACATCTTCAGGCGCTGAGCGTATCATCCCGGGATCAGGAGGAGTCCGGAAGCTCCGGGCTCTTTATGTATCCGGAGGGCGGATCCTTTCCATAGAATTACAGCGCAGAATGTAGCGAGTGCGCGGGGAGGCGTGTCCTGCACTGGAGGCGTGTCCACTCTGCCACTGGTCACGCCCCCTGGCATCCAGCTGCTGGAAAGGCGATAATTATCTCTGGACGAAATTATATCACCCGGAAACTGCAAACACATCTCCAATAGAGATTTCTCACTCAGCAGACTGTATCACACAGGATGGGATTAGATACTGCTCATCTGTCCTCCTGCTGTAGACATAGTGGTTTCTCCACTGACGTTAGTTGTGTTCTTGCTGCAAGTGTCATGTCTTCAAGGTGTCATCTTATGGAGGTAGCAGGAGATTGGGCTGAAGAATGAGGAGTAAAGGGCTGATCACCAGTGTCACCCATGCACCATCTTACTCTCCGGTGATCCGGGTGCCGACCCCTGTGCCATAAGAGGATGAGGAAGCACCAGCCACGGCCTTCAGCGTGGCCTTCAGTGGTGAAATGTTAGGACAAGATGGGAAAGGGATGATGATCCCTAACACTAAACTATCCCTGCCTATTTGACCCATATAGAGATCATGGCAAACACCGGAATTAATTTTGGGATCTTATTTCAGTGAATAATTCCCACAGCCTTCAGCGTAGTATATAGACACCAGGTGTGTGTCCTACAGATCAGGAGCGCTTTCTGTCATCTCCACCTTTGTCAGGTAAGATCTGGGCTTATAGAGCAGAATGTGGGGATATGAGGCAATGGGTATAATTATCATACAATGTGTTTAACCATTTAGTAACCAGAGAGAAGAGGTGCAGGGCTCTGGATATTATATATGGCTGCCCAGGAATAGCTGAGCCCATGGATAAAGGGACTGAGGGCTCTTAAAGGGATGTCCCATCCTTAAAGCTGCTATGGAAGCGAATGTGCCATGGAGGGGTCTGTTACAGCCAGATCCAGCCCCATTACCCCCCAGGTGACGAGGAGAGATCCAGCCCCATTACCCGCCCCATTACCCCCCAGGTGACGAGGAGAGATCCAGCCCCATTACCCACCAGGTGACAAGGAGGGATCCAGCCCCATTACCCCCGCGGAGACGATGAGGGATCCAGCCCCATTACCCCCAGGTGACGAGGAGGGATCCAGCCCCATTACCCCCCAGGTGACGAGGAGAGATCCAGCCCCATTACCCCCAGGTGACGGAGAGCAAATAAATAGATCAGCCGGACCCTCCTTATAGGTCTTTAAATTTTATTTAACTGATTTTACTGGAATTTCTACAGAAATCTTTCAATAAAAGAGAAAAAGAGTTGAACAGAACAGATAAGTGATCCAGGTAAGTGATCCAGGTAAGTGATCCTGTAGGTGTCCGGCGGCTCCCACATCTTCAGGCGCTGAGCGTATCATCCCGGGATCAGGAGGAGTCCGGAAGCTCCGAGCTCTTTATGTATCCAGAGGGCGGATCCTTTCCATAGAATTACAGCGCAAAATGTAGCGAGTGCGCGGGGAGGCGTGTCCTGCACTGGAGGCGTGTCCACTCTGCCACTGGTCACGCCCCCAGGCATCCAGCTGCTGGAAAGGCGATAATTATCTCTGGCCGAA
The DNA here is from genome assembly GCA_019512145.1 of Engystomops pustulosus. Taxonomy (NCBI): domain Eukaryota; kingdom Metazoa; phylum Chordata; class Amphibia; order Anura; family Leptodactylidae; genus Engystomops; species Engystomops pustulosus. The sequence continues at coordinate 32,218 of WNYA01002294.1, forward strand.
ATTATATCACCCGGAAACTGCAAACACATCTCCCATAGAGATTTATCACTCAGCAGACTGTATCACACGGAATGGGATTAGATACACAGCTCAGCAGTATCACACAGGATAGGATTAGATACACAGCTCAGCAGACTAATGGTGCAGTCACTGTGTACATACATGACATTACTTATCCTGTACTGATCCTGAGTTACATCCTGTATTATACCCAGAGCTGCAGTCACTATTCTGCTGCTGGTGCAGTCACTGTGTACATACATGACATTACTTATCCTGTACTGATCCTGAGTTACATCCTGTATTATACCCAGAGCTGCAGTCACTATTCTGCTGCTGGTGCAGTCACTGTGTACATACATGACCTTAGTTCTCCTGTACCGGAGGGAGACCCTGATGCTGGCAGTATGGAGGTCAGTGAAGCGTGTTGTACTTTGTGCCTCATGTTACTCTGGAGTTAGCAGACCCTGAATAATTGATGCCTTACACTTTGGTACTTCAGCAGATGAACTTATTAAGCCCCTCATGCAGAGATTATGGGGGCTGCATGCTGCTCTTGTGCATTATGTCATGGAATGTGATTGCTCTCTGTTATCAGCTTCTGGGATGTCTGTGTCCTCTACAGGCTTTCCTGGCAGGAGGTCATGTGTATTTGGTACTTGGTCACGAGGTCACCTACAGTGAGTACATAAGTTTTGGCCCCCTCCGCTGTGCTGTCAGGTGATCTCTCCGCATAAGACATGCCAAGCGTGACTCGCTGCATTTTTCAGCTGACTTGTTTAAGTTGGCGAGCGCCGCAGGTTCCCAGCCCCTGGCTTAGTGCACCTCACCAGCTGGGATAGCCCTCCCTGCTCCGCCACAGCTGGGCCCTAACACTTCCTACTATTAACCCCTCCTGCAGCAGAACTTAGTGTAGACTTCATGTGTAGAGCAGTATTCTCTGCCATTATATCCTTTGTCTATTAATATCCAGCTCCGTTCCCTGTGTTGTGGTTGAATCGTGTAACTGCAGCTTAGATCATATTCAAACGAATGGGAACTGGTCTGCAGTTACCGCGTCTGACCACTGTACAGAGAATGGGGCTGTCTCTCTTTTCTGAGAGTCTAGTATTGAGTTCCCAATTCATAAATAGGTTATCAATATTTTTAACCAGGAAATCCCTTTAAGGGTGAGTGCTCTGTCAGGTTGACAAAGCCTCTCAAGCCAATAATAATGTTCCAGGACATTTAATAGAATCAAAAACATATCCCATAGGAATGATATCGTGCACATGTAATGTTATGGTTATGCAGATCAACCTGGAAGTGCTCTGGGGGTGTGTCCTACTGCCTGTTTTGCTTACAGAATGCAGCAAGTGCTGTGACTCCTCTCTTTACTTTCTTCCCAACTCTAACTCTTTAGCTGTGTAGTATATTTTTTGACCTTTAGGCCAATCAGGCAGAAGGAACCGCCCCTAAGGCACTTGCAGCCCTCATTTGCATATCCATATCCAAGGTTGGTTCTCTTTGCATTGCTGCGTTGATTTTTCGTGTCGGATTAATGTATTGTTCTCCTCTTAATGTGGCTTACACAGTAATATTTAATGGCGGGCACTTTGGACCCACAACTCTCTTTATCATGGCACGATCTATCTGTACCCCCTGATTTACCTACAAGAAAGTGAAGTGTCCCTGTCTGTCACATGTGGACAATATAAGATCATAATATCGTGGGTGCTGAATTTCCTGTCCAGAATACTAACATTTGAGAACTGTAAGGTACCGTAATGGGATCCATAAGTGCTCAGAGCGTATAGGGAAACCCCATGGCGGTCCCCTTTTTTAGTTTTATATTATCTCCTGAATTTACGCAGGGATTGAAGAGTTGACTTGATTCATTTGCAGACTTTAAAAACCTCCCATTTATCAGGACATTGCTCGTCTAGTCCATGATGGAAACGTGTAGGCAGAAGGGTTCTAGGACTGTTTAGTTGCATGTACTAGGCCAGAGCCTCCTGTGTACCTTATCTGGTGCCCTACCTTCCGAATAACACGTGAACTTTCCTGATGTGTAGTTCCGGATCGCCGGGTATAATCCGCTGATCCCCCACACCTACGCACTGGAGTTTACTTTCACATCCTCCCTGTGATGTAATGTTTACACTTCGCTTTGTATGAACTTCCAACGCCGCGCTTTGTTTTAGCCGTCATCTCATCAAAGGACGACTTTCAGATACATCACGTCACTGAGCAGCCGGGGGTTTACTCAAGAAGTGACAGGAAATTATCTGCCTGGTTGTACATTTGCAGTATCCACAGTGCTAGGAACATACATGACATTACTTATCCTGTACTGATCCTGAGTTACATCCTGTGTTATACTCCAGAGCTGCACTCACTATTCTGCTGCTAGTGCAGTCACTGTGTACATACATGACATTACTTATCCTGTACTGATCCTGAGTTACATCCTGTATTATACAACTGTACGGCTCTGATAGGTGGGGAGTGGTGTGGCCCTCCTTCATCCCCCGGATGGCTTTCAGGGAAGCGACGATCGGATCCAAGATGCCAATGCCCCCACGTGCCACTGTCTTTTAAATGCTGCACGCATCTCAGCCAGTGGCATCGGAAGGGTTAATAGCCGCGACCGGTGAAAGCAATATGCAACAAACCTCACCTGTGTATAAAGAGGGCTCATACACCCCCCACATCTCTGGGTCGTACAGTTACGGTGCAGAGCATCAAGGGGTTAAAAAAAACTGTTAAAAAAAACTGTTACAAACTGACAGTAACTGAAAGACAAGTGTCCGTTTTTTTTAAACCAAGAAACGTAAGCATATCAGTTAAATAAACACACACTATGGGGCAGATTTACTTACCCGGTCCATTCGCGATCCAGCAGCGCGTTCTCTGCGGAGGATTTGGGTCCGGCCAGGATTCACTAAGGTAGTTCCCCCTACATCACCGTCCTACGCTGGGTGCAGGTAAGCGCATGTCAAGCGACACTTTTTTTTTAAAAATGCTGCGGTTTTTCCGAATCCGTCGGGTGTTTTTACGGCCACGCCTCCCGATTTTTGTCGCGCGCATGCCGGCGCCGATGCGCCACAATCCGATCGCGTGCGCCAAAATCCCGGGGCAATTCAGGGAAAATCGCCGCAAATCGGAAATATTCGGATAACCCGTCGGAAAAACGCCATTCGGGCCCTTAGTAAATGACCCCCTACGTCATCAGTTACTGCAATTCTATCTTTATTTATCATCCTTTTTTTTTTTTTAAACAGACATAAAGAACGGATATGCCGACAGTAGTGTGAACTTATCCTTAAATTTCATTGCTGTTTTGTTTGATGCTTTTTATAATCTCTTTTCCCTATAAGGATTAAGGTAGCAGGAAACATCAAGATACCTATACCTGATATCTATGTATCAGAATTTTAAGAGAAAAGGCAGTGAGGAAAGAAAAATGACTTACAGCAGGTTGCAAAAGTATTTACACCCTTTAAAATTTTCCTAATTTTTAAATGTTACAGCCACAAACCTAAATATCTTTCATTGATACATATTGTGTGTGAAATAGAAACACAAAATATCAAGTATCTATAAAGTGTTACATTTATAAAATCTTTTGAAAATTAGGAGATTTAAGTAGCTTAACTTGTCAACAACAAACTTTCTTACCTATGACGATTCCACAAAGGCACATTACTATCCACACAGGAGCAGCATATCTTACTAAAAAATACAACAAAATAAGACTACATTGTGTGACATTTACATGTTGGAGTCACTGTGTACATACATGACATTACTTATCCTGTACTGATCCTGAGTTACATCCTATACTATACTCCAGAGCTGCACTCACTATTCTGCTGCTGGTGCAGTCACTGTGTACATACATGACATTACTTATCCTGTACTGATCCTGAGTTACATCCTGTATTATACACCAGAGCTGCACTCACTATTCTGCTGGTGGTGCAGTCACTGTGTACATACATGACATTACTTATCCTGTACTGATCCTGAGTTACATCCTGTATTATACTCCAGAGCTGCACTCACTATTCTGCTGGTGGTGCAGTCACTGTGTACATATACTCCAGAGCTGCACTCACTATTCTGCTGCTGGTGCAGTCACTGTGTACATACATGACATTACTTATCCTGTACTGATCCTGAGTTACATCCTGTATTATACCCCAGAGCTGCACTCACTATTCTGCTGCTGGTGCAGTCACCATATGGCAGACGTGGAGTATGCAGCACCTCTGCTATGTATGAAGCTGGTGATTTGGGGACAGCAGCACCTCTGCTATGTATGAAGCTGGTGATTTGGGGACAGTGTTTGACCTCAGTCTCTTCTTCCCTTACACTTAGGATCTGAGTAAAAGACGATGACTCTGTAGTTACCAGCTTACACTTAGGATCTGAGTAAAAGACGATGACTCTGTAGTTACCAGGTTGTTGTTGCTACTTGTAGTATAACCCTCATCGGGCGACTCCTCTGCTGCGGGAACTGGAAGGCATAATGCCACCTCCAGACACAGAACATAGAAGATGAAGAGACCCATCTGTCCCTGGGGCGTCCGGCTCTGCTGTGTCGGTTCTGGTTGTCGGTTCTGCTCTCGGTTCTGGTTGTCGGTTCTGCTCTCGGTTCTAGGTGTCGGGTTGCTGTGTTGTCCAGTACAATCCCCCTCTCGGTTCTAGGTGTCGGGTTGCTGTGTTGTCCAGTACAATCCCCTTCCAGGAAGAAAGGTTAATAATGAATTTACTCTCTGAGCAAAATTGTGTTTACACTTGGAATTAAGATGCTCGGGTTTCATGTTAAACATTTAAAGGGTCAGATCATATAATGAATGACAAACCTACTAGAGGAACATCTATTACTGCAACCTCCTGCCTGTATATCCTGTGTGAGAGGTAGTCACAGCCCCGCCCCCTGTCTGTATATCCTGTGTGAGAGGTAGTCACAGCTCCGCCCCCTGCCTGTATATTGTGCGGCGACCACTGCCGCCTCTTGCGGAATGAGTGAGGAAGCAATAAACACTCGGAAAGATGGAAGTCGGATTGTTCTTTAAACGTCAACATCCGACCAGTCTCAATCCCCTGTTTTAATTTACGGTAACGTTTCGTTTAATTCCTACATTAATGCTATCCTCGTTCGTATTTTCAGCCAGGTTGACCCATGTCATGTCTGAGACCGCTTCTCCACTGGGCAACACGTAGAGGCGGAAACCTCCGCATTAGGCGTGCGAATTTAGGGTCTCAAGAATCTCTAGGGTGACTGCCGTGGCGATGCGCCGGCGTGCGCTGGACTCAGTCTTCTAACCGGAAGTTTCCCAGATCATCAGAGTCCTGCCTGGATAACGCGGCGTCACCGTCCCTTTCCCCATGCAGGCGGTAACGACTTGCGCGTGGTCAAGCTGGGGAGCTTTCTTTATCCCTTATGAAAGAGGACCTTGCCCGTTTACCCTCCGTTTTTTAGGAAAGTGACACTTGGCTGGTCCGCAATTTTTCCCCGCGTTGTTCACTGTCGAGGCGCCATCGATCACGAGGCAATTAATAGAGCCAGGAATATCTAATTTAGAATCTCCAAGCACTCCGCCTGATCTGGAGGTGGTGTGGCTGGTTCGTCATTTAGAATCTGGAAGTGGGGCAACAAGCCTTACTGATAGGTGACGGGGTTTCACTTGGAATCCAATTGTTTTGGACATTTTAATTGCCGGCATCTGGCAGGAGTTGGCGGAGAATAGCGATCGCCCTTGGCGTTGGGGGGGGGGTCGGTCGCCGCCCATGCCAGTGTCAGTTGCGCATTGGCGGCTCCGTGGCGGAGGATTATACATGCCCGAAGGCGAGGAGAACCACCCCACATTTACGTCTGTCCCGCAGCATGCCATACCCATCTCGGAGATAGCTACTCCATACAATCACGCCAGGTCGGAATATCATTGTAAATTATATTTCTTTGTTTTTTGTTTACATGTTTACAAAACATTTTACACTCTAATTAATAACTTCTATAGCCCCAAAGTTTACAAGTTAATATAGAATCTAAATAAAAATCTTGCTGTTGGCCTAGCCCACAATTCCCCAAACCAACGAACAATTTCTCATTGTTTATTCTATTTTGGATGTTTTTCAACTCGGATGGTTCATGTGCCATTTTTTTGGCGTATATTAACAAAACAATCCCTGCAGTCTACAGGGGACTGCTTTAAAACCGATTCTCCACCGACATGACACATCTGACCATCAGAGACTGTGCTTGAGGATATGCGTGCAAGTAGATAAAGTGCACCATGGCTACACATTGTGGATGCGTGCAGCGACATTTCGCATGTTGAGGGGGGGGGGGGCAGGAAACCAGTGTCTTGTTTGTGATATCACGTCCGAATTCATCAAGGGCCATTCAGCCCCCAAAATACTCCGAGCTAGTCTCTACGCTCAGTACATCTACCCGGCCCTATTGAGTCAAAAACAACCGGTCTTCCCCAATACTACCTGAGATTTTTTTTTCACCTCATTGCATGCAATAGGTCAGTAATACCCTGAAACATGGCGAACCAAGACAACATCTCCACACTCTCTATGATAAATATTGCATTGTACATCGAATATCACTCGATGAATTGCTCCCATTGCAGACACACTCGCACACTGGGGAGAACTTGTTTAAATATCATAGGCAACACGAGGATTACATCTCAGAGAAACCCAAATATTCAAGGAACAAGCTCGAGCCCCAAACTACAGAACAACCCCTTGAGACAGTCAAACACATGGCGGTCGCGGCTCATTCTCTAAGGGTCCTGAACGACACGCCCGCACATGTCAACATGCTTTTCCCGAATAGATTCCGTTTTGCCGCTGAATCTGCCCCTGGGTTTTTTGGCGAGCACGTGATCTGGTTGTGGCACACGACACGTGTCTGTTTGGGTGCTCATTGCGACTAGCAAACCGGGGCGGGGGGGGGACGGGCGTCCAACCTCATGCAACCCAGACAGACGGATTCAAGAAAAATGCGGATTTAAAAAAGGATTTTGTGTTGCCGACTCAGCATCTCACAGCACCCTAGGAGTAGAAGGTGAACTCGCGGCAACTCGGCGGCAGAAGCGTACACCCCTGCTGTGATATCGGGCGCAACACATGAGCTTTAGTGGATTGCGCCGGATCTAATCCGATCCCTCGTCGAGCCAACGCACTCAGTCTATTACGCGAGGTATATTACGGGTAGTGACACGTAATCTGGCTCTTGGTGTCCCTACTAATCTTACCCGATAACCAGGCTCTACATTTCGTCGATCTTTAAATTCCTCCTTCCCCGACCCTACAACCCTGCCCCTCTCTTACGTTGCCAATCCAGCTTTGTCCCAGTTGATAGCTTGAGTTTTTTGTGCTGTCCTCCGTATACACTGCCCTAGTCACATCAGAGCACATCTCTCACGCCATCATACTCAATATCAGCCGACCTGGTACTTTCTTAACGTCCGCATATGGTTTGCTAACCAATTTTGACCTTACACGTAGGCGGTACAGACCCGGGAGAGTGCAAAGACAAATCCCCTCCAGGTGGGCCCATGGTGAGTCTGGTCAACCGGACTGGACATAGGTCCGCTCCTGACATGGGGCCCGGGTTTCATCCCGTCAGGTGTAGTGTGGTGTCCTGCAAAGTGGACCTCTGGACTGGCTTATAGACAGAGATCACGGGATACAGTCCTATAAATACGCCTTTGAGCGGTCTCCAGTCTCACCAGCATAGGGTAAGCCTAGGCCCAGACATTGTGCGACCTCCAATTCTGTCAGAATCTGTCCTGATTGCGCTGCCATCAACTTCACCACCCTTGCACGAAACTGACTTCTCCAGCCTATGAACGACTCCGCCAGGCATAGTGCCATCATCGTCTCTCCAAGGCAGGGGCTCTATATATCCGCTGCGCAGATCGCAGTTCGTGATGTTGTGCCAGCGCTATGCGAGAGAGCTTGGTGTAGTCACCTAATATTTTCCCGCCAGTGAGGGTTTTATTTTTTGTGGTGTGCTGAAGCTCCTTGCTGTCGCCACCAGCTTCTAGGGTTAACACTATTGGCGCCTGCAAGCGCTCTGATTGTACAGAGCTGACAAAAGTATTGTTATGTCAGGGATTAACGCGATCCTCTGTGTGGAGGCGAGCTTGACAGCAGTGCAATGCAGAATACAGTTCTACTGTGTGCATAAGCACCAATCAACTTGGGCCCTAAAACTGGATGGCCAGCCAAGTTTAGGCCAGCACAGTATTTTTCAATAAGGGACAGTCTATAAGTTGGGCCAAGTATAAGGCCAACGGAAGTCTATATCCTGTTCGTCGTCACCGCCACTTGCAACATCCCCCCCGGTGCCTAGCTCCTTTTCTTGGGAGCCTTGGAGCATCCGGGCCCCAGCAATACTGAGTGGCTGGCGGTTACTGCCTAGCCTAGACGGCGGAATGAGTGAGTGCCAAATTCTTTGGGGTTTAGGCCCAAAAAAAAAAGAATTGCTTTCTTAAAAACCGCACTAAACTGGAAACGGGATAAGGGGGAACCTGAAAGGTGCAGTAAAAAATTCTGTCCCGCTGGGCGTAGATGGGCATATCTCCGAATCAAAGAAACCGGGCATGGGTTTGAAGACATGGGAAGTATTGTAATCCATGTTCCTCTACCAAACACATCAGTTTTTGACTTGCGAATCCGTATTTTTACCCCAGTATCGCTGGCTAGAACGTCCGATTGTAGCAAACCACCCGATTTTACCGCGCTGAGGGGAACTAGCTCCCCGATCCGTAGCGCCCCGAAAAATGCTATAACAAAGGCTGAACTAAACAAGGAAACTTCATAGTCATCACTGCATACTAAGTGCAAGATGGAAATAATACGAGAGAATAGGACAAAGCTGCAGCTTCTATACCTGGACACAGCTACATCCCAGCCTGCACCTACTACCAGGCTGGTGACCAAACTCCTGAGGATCACTCTCCATGACCACTCCAGTAATCTGGAATCTACAACAACCCGGCATCTGTAACAAGATCGTTTGGCTCATTGCCTGCAGTTGTTCCCTAAAGAAGCATGACTTATCTTTATAGTTTTTTCTGTTCCCTGGATACGGCTGTAACACCAAGAGCGCCCCCTCCATTACTCAGGGACTCATACTTCAGGCACCAAAGGGGTTGCCCCAGGGAGAACCAGTACTTCAGCTTCTCCCTCTACATTTTCTTGCACACACCACCTGCTGGAGACCTGCCAGGCTGTAGGACAGCCCTCCGGTCCCCATACCAAGCACCGGGACATCAGCACAGGCTAGGCCGTAACCGCCAGCCACTCCAGTATTCGGGGCCCCGGCTGCCTCCAGGCCCCAAGAAAAGGCTAGGCCCCGGTGGGGGATGTTGCAAGTGGCGTCACGAACAGGATATAGACTTCCGTTCCTTATACTGGCACTATAGACTGTCCCTTATTGAAAATACTGTGCTGCCTAACTCTGCTGCCATCCAGTTTTAGGCCCAAGTGATTTTGTGCTATCCAACATAGACTGTATTTCTGCATTGCCACATGCTGTCAAGCTCCGCTCCAGCACTCAGGAGGTTAATCCCTGCAAACTAACTTTGTCAGCTCTGCTACATCAGGCGCTGCAGCGCCCATAGTGTTAACCCTAGAAGCTTGTGGCGCAGCAAGGAGCTTCAGCACACCAAAAAAACCCTCACTGGCGGGAAATTTAGGTGACTCACCAAGCTCCTCCCATGCGCTGCAAACTCCGCCTGCTGTCGCGCAGCGGATAATAGAGCCTGCCTCTGCCCTTGGCGGGAAGGACATAGGCATGGCAAGAAGTCAGTTTCGTGCCAGGGGGTGAAGTCTGATGGCAGCGCCAGAACTTCTGCAGATTCTGTACAGAGAGGTCAGCACCATGTCTGGGCCTAGGCCTCTACCCTATGCTGAGGGACTGGAGTTCCTCAAAGCGTTATAGACTGTGATCGTGATCTCTGCTTAGCCAGTCCAGAGGCCCTTTGCAGGACACCAGCTACACCGGGGATTGACCCGGCCCTCTGTCATGAGGACCTATGTCCAGTCGGTGACAGATCACCAGGCCCCACCTGGGCGGTTCCTGCAGCCTCTCCCGGGTCTGTACCGCCTCCTGTAGGTGTCAAAATTGGTAGCAACCATATGCGGACTTCTAAGAAAGTACCGTCTGACCCTAGTATTTTATCTGGAGTAGATTGTCGCTCTGATGTGGCCTCTGGGCAGGTGTATACGAGGACAGACAAAAAATACACTCAATCAACTGACAAAGGGTGAGACACAGAAGGAGGGGCAGGGGGTCGGGGAAGGAGAATAAAGATCTCGACAATGTAGTGCGTGTTCTGGTAAGATATAGGGACACACAGGGCCAGATTTACTTACCTGGTCCCGTCATGATCCTGCGGTGCGTTGTCTGACGAGGATTCGGATCCGGCGCAATTCACTAAGCTCGTGCGCCCGATATCCAGCAGGTGTCGCTTCTGCGCCGATGTCTGCCGGAGTTCACCTTCTACTCCCCGGTGCATGTGAGTGCTGATCGTGCAACACAAATCCTTTTTTAAATTCCGCATTTTTTCTGAATCCGTCGGGTTGTCTGAAGGCCACGCCCCCCGATTTCTGTCGCATGAACGCCAGACCCGATGTGCCACAAACCGATCACGTGCGCCAAAAACCCCGGGGCAATTCAGCGCAAAACGGAAATATTCGGGAAACCTGTTGAATGTGCGGTGTTCAGACCCTTAGTAAATGAGCCCCACAGTGTTGCGTTTACAGACTTGTCTGAGGTTTTGGGCTCCGGATGTCCTTGAATCTTTGGGTTTCTCTGAATGTAATCCTCGGTTGCCATCGTTTTAAACATTTCTCCCCAGTGTCCGAGGTGTCTGCAATGGATTCCTCCGTACGATGTATATGAATCATTTCCTGTGCCCATTCAGAGATTGTGGGAGATGTGTTGGTTCGCCATTTCCAGGGTATTACTGACCTTGCTGCAATGAGTGAAAAAAATCTCAGGAGATTCCGTTTTTGACTTCCAATAGGCCCGGGTAGTATTGAGAGTAGAGCTAGCTCAGGTATTTTGGGGGCTGACTGCCCTATGAATTCGGACGTGATATCAAACACCTGGTTCCTGAAATGCGAAATGTCGCTGCACGCCCACCAAATGTGTAGCATGGTGCCTTTATCTCTTCCGCATATCCAGCACATGTCCTGGATGGCAGAGTGTCAGTCTGGAGAGATCGTTTAACAGCAGTCCCCTGGTAGACTGCAGGGATTTGTAATCTAAGCCAAACAAATGGCCATTGAACCCCCGAGTTAAAAACCATCTCAAAATAGAAAAAACTGAGAAATGTTCTTGGTTTGGGAATGTGGGTAGGCCACAGCAATTTTTATTTAGATATAATTAAACTTTGTAAACTTTTTTAACGAGTTAAAATGTTTGTAAACATGTAAACAAAAAACAAAAGAATATAATTTAAATGCCCGCCTGGCTTGATTGTATGGAGCTCTTCTCCCGAGATGGCGGCTGCTGCCGGACAGCCGTCATGTGGGTGTCTTCCTCGCCTTCGGGCATGTATATCCTCCGCCACGGAGCCGCCAATGCGCACTAGCGCTGGCTGCGACCCCCCCCCCCACTGCCCAAGGCGATCGCCTTCTCCGCCAACTCCTGCAGACCGGCAATAAAAATGTCCAAACCAATTGGATTCAAGTGAACCCCGTCACCTATCAGTAAGTGCCTGTTGTCCCCCTCCAATTCTAAATGACGAACAGCCACACCACCCAGATCCGAGACGTGCTTGGAGATTCTAATATTTAGAATCTTCCTGGCTCTATTAATTGCCTCGTGATCGCGGGCGCCTCGCCAGTGACAACGCGGGACAATTTCGGACCAGCCAAGTGTCACTTTCCTAAAAAAGGAGGATAAACGAGCAAGGTCCTCTTTCATAAGGGCTAAGAGCTCACCCAGCTTGACACGCGCCAAGTCGTTACCGCCTGCATGGAAAAGGAGGACCGCGTTATCCCGGCAGCTCCTGCTTATCTCGACTACTTCCGGTAGAACCTGAGTCCAGCGCATGCCGCGCACGCCACGCCAGTGCACCCTAGAATTCTTGAGACCTAAAT